>VUQJ01018167.1:28589-46406 GCA_015108635.1 Andinoacara biseriatus | reverse complement strand
GCTTATTTTTTCCCCCGAGCAGGAAGGCAGCACAGGCTCAGTCTGTGTCTGCTAACTGTATGTTAATCAGCACGTCGGGCCTGAATAACCGCAGGATGCACGAAGGCCAAATGGAGACCTACTATAGATCTGCGCCTCACATTGTTCCGATATATGGCGTTTTATAAAAGTTCACGTTTTTGTAGTTTTTTTAGGCCGACTCTATTCTGCAGGGTCAACTTAAAGCTAAGTAGCCGGATATAGATCAGCTTTGAATGCCGCTAAATGGTGAAATCTAGGAAAGCAGACAAGGAAGTTTAACCTCATATTTAATAGTGGTGTTTTAACACATCTGGAAACTTAATCAGAGCTGCAGTTATAGCTTCACAGCTGTATGTAGCAAAACACGTAATCACAGACAAGGTTTTTATGGACAGCCATACTAAAAAACAAAAGGAGTGAAAATGTGTTAGTTACACTGTACTGAACAACTAAAATTCTCAAAAAATAAAAAATACACGAAACGGTGTTTTATACTTATTAAACTAAATGAAATACAGATTTTAGTCTAATATGTTTAAATTGTCAACACACTAATGAGGAGATATTCATGCAGATGTTTAGTAAAGTCTTTTTATTGTAGTACCTGATCTGAGCTTCTAAAATATCCCTTGTAATATAATAATTAAAGAAACCAAAACTGACACTAAAATTGATAATAACTAAACATTTTCAAATAATAGAAAGTAAAATGAAGCAAGCAAACAAAAAAACTTAATCTGGAAGTTAATCTGAATACAAAAACAACAAAAAAATCAAGACGAAATGAAAGCTATTTAAAACTTCTGTAATAACTTATCCATGAGATCATTCTATTTTTACTTTTCTTACCACGTAAATGTACTGACTGTCTTCTAGTCTGTAACTTACTCATATCTTAAAATCCCCAAAAAGTCTATATTGACTTAAAAGCTTTAGTTCATGGGAGCCATAAAGCAATACAGTTTTATTTGCCTTTAGTTTGGAAACGCTTGATGATATTGACATTTTTAGTCAATTTATCAATTTATATCCTAAAGATCCTAGAGAAACTATAATATCTAGGTGATAAATGGTGTATAACAATACCATTTATATTACTCATAGATACTGGTATCTCCCACTGCTCCAAACCCAAACCTAAAGAAAACTGTATTAAACTAAGCTTAATTAAACATTAACGCTCATGAAATGAAGCATTTAAGTCAACAGAGGCTCTTCTGGCACGCTTTCTTCTGTTTTTTTTGTTTTGTTTTGTTTTTTGATGAAATGTTTTGCAAGATAATTATCTCATTAATTCAGAAAAACAGGAGAATATTCCCCCCTAATTTTCCTTCTATTTTTTATTTTATTTTATTTTTTTACTGTATTCCTTAACAGTAGGATGTCACAGAACTGAGCCTAATGCTGCCCCAAGAGCCCCACACCTCCAGGGACCCTCCAAAAACCAAACAAACAACAACAAAAAAGAAAATTCCAGCCTCACTCTGGGGAATTAGTAGTAATTTGATTAACCAGAGTTTTTGCTGGATAGACACATATTTAGTGCCTGCAGAAGGTTTTGGCCAGAGCCAAAGGAAAACCACCAGCATTAGGATAAATTCTTTTAACTTATTTTTCCCCCCACAAATATATAATAAAGTTTTTGTTTATTCAATAGCCAAAAATCACAAGACAATTCACATATTTCTACTAAATAATGTGCTCAATGCCTTAACTGTGGGGGGTGAGGCTGAAAAATTCATGTCAAACTTTGCTTTTGTGGATTGTAGAATGATTTTTTTTTTGCCCCCAAATAGCAAAATTTCACAATTTTTTCTATTTTTGGACACAAAACAGCAGACAAACTTATGAAACAATGTTTTAAATTACAAATGTACAGTTTTTCTTGATTTGGGTGAATAGCACAAGTCACTTTCACATATTAGCCCCTAAATGTAGTCTCTCATCATGTTTTCATTGAAGGATCCCTTTGTTCAAAGTTTATTATGTCTTGGTGGAAGAGAAGAGAAAACAGTTTGAAAAAAGGTGAAAATCTAAATTTAAACCACTGGTAACTGGCATTATTTGGGAGAATGACAAATCTGTAAAATCACTGTCCATATCACAAAAGCAAAGTTTTGGGATCAAATATATGTATATTTTAGTTTGTTTACATGTACAGAACTAGAAAAACTTAGTTTAAACCCAAAGACAAGACAGAAGTGGAAATTTGTTACCTAGTGTTGTCTGATGTGCAACACTGCAGAGGCCACTTTGCATTAGAACTGAGCTAAGTAGCCCTTCAGACTCTGCAGTCATTTGCTGCGAGTTTCTCTGAAATAATTTTGCCTCTTCTTGATTTTTGGAGGGTTCTTTTGTTTTGCTTTTAGGATGAGCCAGAATTAGATTTGTTTCATTTCTCTGCTTTAGTTTCAGTGTTCTGGTGTGATTTATTTTTATTCTAAAACATGTCAAAATGTGTGCTGTGCCAAAGCTCTATAATTTTGCCTTCTTTATAGGCACTGCTAACATGTAGTGACTGACAGGCTAACATCCTTTATGTGCAGCTTTATAACCTGATCCCCATCTTGAAGAATGTCAAGATTTAGATTTATGGCCTTCATTATTTCTGTTGGCTTTGCTAACAAGGTGCACATTCTCAAATTAATTTGTGCTCTGCAGTTTTCGGTCAGCACTCAGGAAGGCATCTCATATTTTAGGAATAAGGTGCACAAATGAACTGAGATGGCTGACAAACCATTACTACAGTTTTTGCCCAGAAGCTTCATAGAAGGAAACCCTTGTAGTGGGTGAGCCGTTAAAATCGTAATGCATTGATCCGGTATTTGTCTGATTATCGATCTGCAGGAGGATAATGGAGCAAAAGCTCTTTGGTGTGGGAAACACTTCATTAGGCTCTTTCTCATTAAAGTGCATAGAAGTACACTGGTAATCACCCTGGCAGAAATTTGCTTTTTTAATCTTGAACTAGACAAGCAGCTGTGCGGGAAACAGGCTCTGCTGCCACCTTATTAGGTACACCTCACTCAGACAAAGGTTGTTTAATGAATAAGTCATCCAGGGAATCCTAAAGCTCATAAAGTTTGCAGTTTTGTTAAAACTTTTTTGTCTATGGCTGTGCTGCTTCAGCTTTGTGGTCATTTTTTGGAATCTGTACCAGTTATTAAATCTTGCTGCTTTTGTGTCATTGCAGAAATGATGGAAGACTCTCATTTCAATTCATCATATTTCTGGTCTCCTGTCCCCGCTATGCCTGGACAGGTAAGGCTGAAAAGAGTTTCCTGTTTAATCAGTCGATAACTGGTGCAAATTATGTGCTTTAAAGAAAAAACATCTCCTCTCTCCTGACAGATTGAGAATGCCATGTTCCTAAATAAAATAAAAGAGCAACAGGAAAAGAGTGCTTCCTTCTCTTCTTCCGCTGCATCTCACTACCAGACGACTCTTCTCACCATCCCCACGCCTGGGGCCAAGACAGATGGAGGAGGGCAGGCTGGTAGTGCGGCGCACCTCCACCCTCCGCACAGCACCCAGAACATCACAGTGTTGCCTGTCCCCTCCACAGGCATCATGACAGCAGGTGGGCTTGTTTCTGTGTGGGGAAACCTTTAAGCGTCTCTTTCTCAGTTTTCAGGTTGATACATTTTACATTTTTAATGATTGGAGGATGAATTAAAAACAGTGAAACACCAAATATTGATGCTGTGTTTAGATCCAATACGTTCAATTTTGAATTATAAAGTAAGAGAAGTGTGTTAAATGATTCAGGTGATGAGAACAAATTTTGTGAGTAGAGCAACTGGGAATAAAATGAACATCTGAGCATTTAAATTCCTGCTACAAACTCAGGGTTTTAGCTGAGAAACCAATTGTGCTGTATTATAGACATTCTCTTTCATAATGCTATTGTTACATTTGCAGATCCAGCTTATAGTACAAAAATGCTTTTGGCAGCACATTGTTGAAGCTGTAGATTGAAGTTATCCCTCAACCTCAGTGACGCCGCTCATTTTCAACTGAAACTTTTCCTTATCGCCGCTCTCGTCTTTTTCTCTGCAGCTGGCTTGGTGATCACGACTCCTCAGGGAACTCTGGTCTCTCCCACCTCCTCTCAGTCATTTGTGTCTGGCCATCCAGCAACAACCATGATTGTTTCAGCACTTCATTCTTCAGGTGAAGAGTGCGCACACACACACACACACTCACCTTGGTGGAATTAAAAATTTTTTTTTCCAGAGAAACTGGCCAACTAGCTTGTTTCTCAGAAGTACAGTTTACAAAGATTCATATGTAAATGATTACAACTTATAGGGGTAAATAAAACAGTGTAATAGATGTACTTCAATTCAGAAGTTAAGGTAGTGTCTAAGGCCTGGTTTACGAGCACCTTACTGATTATGATGTGTGCCAACTGTGGCGTCACCACAGCCCCATAACCGTTTATACTGGTGCTTCAGGGTGTACTAGACACACTGCAATCCTGTCCTGAACAATAGATGCAGCAACACAGAATAAATACATGAGTGCTGGTGCAGGAGTCGAGGTAGTCAAAACAGGAAACTAAAGAACCACAGTTTTCTCCTGAAAGTCTCTTCTTCTCAAGCTGTTGCAGCACCTCCCTGTTTGTAATGTGAGAATCTCTGCGGTCCAGTACTGATATATCATTGAGACAACTCAGTTGCACATTTGTGTCTTCATGAGTTTGAGCAACACTTACGGCACAAGAGGGCGACGGTGATGAGCATGAACTAATAACTGACTGAAACCCTCACTTGTCAAAGTAATTTGTGCATTTTCTTATGGAACTATTGAGGCCAGAAAAAGAAACAATACACTAAAAACTCAGGAGACAAACATTTATGAAGCATTTGAGGCTGACTTCATGCCTTGGAACATGCTCAAACCTGTAAAAGTTGGACTTTGTTCAGTTTCTTTAATTGAGCTCTGAGCTATGAACCCATCTGAGCATGGAATGATCTGAGGAGTAACAAAACCAGAAAGCTGCCCGCTAATAACCAATTTTATTATCCAGCCTGTGTTACCGATTTATGGTTCTATGCCTTCGAGTGAATTTATATCTTTCAGTGAAACAGATGCTGTTTGAAGCAGTTTATAAAATATTGGTCTGTTTTTGCTTTTAGAATGCAAACAAGATAATTTTGTATCTGATGCTGTCCTAATATATTCAGATGTCGATTACACCAAAAACACTAGACTTCCCTCAGCATCCTCTGCGCACCTAGGATCATGGGATCATTATAAATTTGTTTCACATTCTGCTTTCAAAACTTTATTCCATCATCTTAACCTGTAATTGTCGATCTTGTTATAGACAAAAAAGAAGTAGACGGAAATTCCCATGTGGTTGTGATGCCAGCGCCCTCCAAAAGAGGGCGGAAGAAGAAGACGACGACAGTGTCTCGGGTTGGTCATCTGGGTGGACCTGGAAATGAAACTGTAATACTGGCTCATCTGACACCAGGTGGCCAGGTAAGAGAACAGCTCCAGAGGGAAAGGTGATGCAGTGAACTGGTAATGAAATAAATTAGAATTTATTTTTGATAGGTGACAACTTTGCAGCATCATACTGGAGATCCATATGAGCTCTCAAACGAAGAGGAAGACCATGGCTCGAAAGATAGCACGAAGACATACAGGTAGTGCTTTGTTGTTTTGTTTTTTTTTAAATACTTAATGCTCATCTCCATTTCCTTGCTCTGACTGTGGAATGCAAGTATACCTGTTTCTCTGTGCTCTTTTGGAAATCAGCAATGAGATTTTCAGCTTTTGTAGATGATCCTAGGCAGTGCTGGATATTACCGTCTGACACACCGACTCCTGAGACAAACGCTCTTCACTGCATGTTGTGGTTGAACACACTGGCTTTGTGATGAATGCTTAATTACTAAAATGTATTTGAGAAAACAAATACATGCTTTGTAGGTGCTCTCTCCGTCTGCACACACTGGACACTAACCTGCCTTCCTCTGTCCTCTTTGACTTTATAAAGCATGTTCTTTGAGCTGTGATCTCACTTCCGTGTCCTGCTCTTCCTCTTTATATAGTACCTGTGTTCATTTCCTCATCAGGTTTCACTGATTCCTCCCTTGATATCTCGCTGTGTCGTCTGGTTGTGTCTTCTTTATTTAATTTAACCCACCTTTGTCTTCATTGATTTTTTTTATCTTCTTTTCATTTTCTGCAATATCTTATTTCTCTCTGTGGGTCGTTGCTCCATTACCCTGTCTCCTAATCTTCTTCTGTCCCTTGTTCTCTTGTTTTCTCCTCCTATTGTACATCTCCCTCTCCTTCCTCCTCCTTGTCCTTCCATCCCATCCTTCCATTTCTCTGTCTCTACACCTGTAGGTGCCGGATGTGTGCGGCGACCTTCTTCAGTAAGTCTGACATGCAGATCCACTCCAAGTCGCACACAGAGGCCAAACCTCACAAGTGTCCTCACTGCGCCAAGTCATTCGCCAACTCCAGCTACCTGGCCCAGCACATCCGCATCCACAGCGGGGCCAAGCCTTACACCTGCTCCTACTGCCAGAAATCTTTCAGGCAGCTCAGTCACTTACAGCAGCACACACGGTACTACAGATTCCCCTTACCCCCCCAACCCCCATTACCCAGCCCGTACCATATTCGCTGTTCTTTTAACCTGTCCTGCTAAGACCCCTACTGCGTTTTTCTCCATCCTGGGGAAGACAGTGGAGTGGCATGCAGATTAATTTACATTGCTTTGTGGATGTTGGATGTTGGCTCACATGTTGCTAGTTCCATCGAGTGACCTTTTCAGCATATTAGAATTCAGATTACACCTTTCAAGTCTGACCTTTGCCCATGAATTGTTTTTTTTTTTAATTCGATAATGAGAATGGATGGATTTAAGATGCATGGAGTTCTGTTATATTCACACAATGAGAATATTTTACCCTTTTTTCCTGTCTTCATTTGTTGTTGTGCAGGTCTTGCTTCTATTTGCACTGCACCTTTTGCTCTTATTGCTTCTGTCTGCATGTTCTCTTATGTCTTCTGACACTGCTTCTTCCATTAACACACTTAAATGAACACCCATTTCAAATATTTTAAAGTGCACTTTTAAATGCCAAAGCTGACAGTATTATTGTTTTTTTTACCATTGTGTAGCCCTTTGCATTGATTGGTTTATGTCTTTGCCAGTGCTTTATCTTACCTTCTCCACTGCATAGTAATGTTCTCCTATGTTTTGCTTTCATGCTGTTATTTCTTTTAGTTTTTTTTTTTTTTTGCTCATATCAATTATCCATCATTTCTGGAAGCTTGGTAAACTGATACAGTTGTATATTTATTATTGTAAAGGGGACCTATTATGCTTTTACTTATTTTTTGTCATGTATACCTAAAAAAGCTGTCTCTGTAAGCCAAAATCTCAGCTTTCAGACTGTTCTCAAGACTTGTCGATATTTTTTCAACTCTTGGCTCTGTATGGTGTCAGTGATTGTTAATATCCATAAAATGGTCACCTCAGGGATGCAGCTCTGGCTCTGAGCATAGATTCCCCACCCACCTGCTGTTCAAACCTTCTGTTTGATGGAGTAAATTGACTCAAAGTGAGAGGGAACAAGATAAAACGGCTTGTTTCAGACACAGTTTGAGGTGAGGGGCTGCATCAAGGGCTAGTAAAAGACAATAATTTTGGACTGTAAAATTTGCAAAGCTACTGGTATAGAATCCAATAATAAAAATATAGAGCTACATAATGGATCCCCTTTAGTATATCTCTTGTGTTTAAATCTCAAGCATCTAATTGAGTTGGTCCAGACAGATGAAAATGATCAACATTGTTGGATGTTTGTGCGAATTTCTTAATTACTGCTCGCCCTAATTACAACAGCATACTTTGTGTTTTGTTCAGAATTTCCAAATGTTTCATTTGCTCTGTGCTTCATCGCTGCAGGCTTTAATTTACATGTATGAGATGTTTTTCCCTAAAATGATAAATTAAGAGGATTATCTTAAAATTAGTTGGGTTTTTTTTTTCAGTTTATCCTTACAGTCCTGTTTTTATTTCTTTATTTTAACATCTTGTCTGCTCTCCTCATCTCGTCTGCTTTCATCAGGAACCACACAGATGCAAAGCCCCACAAGTGTCCCCACTGTACTAAGTCATTTGCCAACTCTAGTTACCTGGCCCAACATATCCGCATCCACACCGGAGTGAAACCCTACACCTGCTCTTACTGCGAGAAGTCTTTCAGACAGCTGAGTCACCTTCAGCAGCACAGCAGGTAAATCACCCACTGGTCTAAAGTTTCTCATCTCCCTGCAGTCACGTTAGGTCATCCTGAAAGTGATAGGAGTCTGTGTTTGTACTTGTATGTTTTTTTCTTTTTTATTCAGAATTCATACTGGAGATCGGCCATACAAGTGCACTCACCCAGGCTGTGAGAAATCTTTCACGCAACTCTCAAATTTACAGGTGTGAAGGAGTTTAGTTCTCTTCTTATGGATATGTTTGGGTAACTGCCTCACAAAACACTTCACTGTACTGTGATGCTTTTTTCCTCAACAATAACGATTTTTCCCCCCAGTCTCACCGGCGTCAACACAACAAGGATAAGCCCTACAAGTGCCCCAACTGCAATAAAGGATACATAGATGCAGCGAGTCTGGAGGTGCACATGTCCACACACACTGTCAAACACGCCCGGATCTACTCGTGTGGTCTCTGCAACCGCACTTACACTTCAGTAAGACAAATGTCCATTTCTGAAGAGCATTACTACATGCAACACTATGAATCGCCTCACTGGCATCAGACACCTGGCAGCTACTTTACACCGTGTAGTCATGTCTCCACTGTTTCCCCTCTACCTATCCTCCCTTCATCTCAGGAGACGTATCTGGTGAAACACATGGAGAAACACAACCCAGACCAGTTGACTGCATCAGCAGTCATGGCAGCACAGCCGGCACAACAGAACCAAAGCCAGGCCCAGGGCCATGCTGGAGCTCAGAGCCGGGTAGAGAGTGCGGATGGAGCAGCGAGCCGACCTGGGGGAGCTGGGAGTGGAGCAGCAGGCAGAGGTCAGCAAGGACAAAGCCAGAGCAACTACTCCCAGACAGAAACCATCTCCTGTCCGTTTGGCCTCCATCAGTACAAGACAGTGTCTGCCAACGACATCCAGTACAAACCAGTCAGTGTCGCAGACATTAGTACTCACAAGGACCTCTGTCTCACTGTGTCAGCATCCACCATTCAAGTGGAGCACCTCAACTCTTAAAGGCGATGAAAGGAGGGGATGTGGGAGGTTGGGAATCTAAAATTTATTCACGATAACAAGAAATGGAGGATGGAGAGTGGAAAAATTAAAGCAATACTAAGATCATGCAGAAACTTTGGAACAAATGACTGTGTCTGAATGATTTTTTGATGCAGACAGGACAAACGATACCATGGCACAGTAAACTGAAGACTGTAATTTTAGTTTTATTTTTTTAAATATATCTTTTTTTTTTCCTTCTGCCTTGTTTGATTTGTTTGCTTAGCTGTCCGGTCTGAAGTGCATGTAAAGGCTGCAATAAAGTATCTTTCAGTCCATCACAGTGATGGTTTTATGATAGGAAACATCTAAGAGATGTTTCACTTTATTCTTTACACCTCCTGCTCTTCCCCTCAGATACACCTGTGGCCATCACAATTTATCGACTTCCTCTTAATGAAATTGTAGTTAACTGTGAAAGTATTTTTTATACTTTCATGTAATTCTTTTTTTCTGGAAAGAAAAAATAGCAATCACATATATAAAATTATATCCTATCAGTTTATAAAATATGATTGCGTGCTTAAGGGATATGGTAATACACATAATGCATTTAAACTGATATGCAGGCCTTCACCTGACCTGTGAGAGGGTGATGAGCCTGTTCATGTCTCATGTAATCCAATTGTACTGCTTTGTATGTGTCCTCAAAGTAATGTTATCCAAATGTGCTTCTGCTATTATACTTCCATAGTACCATTTATAACACTCATTCATAGAAATGACACATGAGAATTTTTTTTCAGCTTATAATAAAAAATAAATACTGTGATTAATTCTCTTTTATTTTTTCTACTTCTTTTCCTTATTGTTTTCTTACATGGTACATATATGCTTTATGGAGGGACTTTTTTTGTCCTTGAAGTGTTGCTTTTCTTTTTCAATTCCAGTCATAACACAGTCTTTATTTTATATTTTTTAAAGATGGCGAATAGTTGATTATACGGGTAAAACCCACAGAAATAAACACTGATGTCTATTTTATGACAATCATGACCCCGTGATGGTATATTTGCTGGAATGTGCAAATTTGCGAGGTGTTTACAAAAATGGACTGTACCATAAGATCACGGGGGTGTTATTGTCAATTTCTCCGATATGCTCTGATTAGATTTTTACATAATGATACACAAAGTAAAGCTCTTTAGTCGTGTAAAGTTTAATCGCTAAAGGTGATATAAATAAAGCCCAAAGGATACACAAATCAGTCGGTTTGCGAACATCTAAAATTGGTTTCTTCCGCCATTCTCCGCAGTCTGCAGTGGATATGGCGTCACTGAAAAGTGTAGGAGTCGAGAAACTTCACCCATGTAAATAACGCTAATAAGAAAGCTGTGTGAGAATCTTTAAGCAGCAGTACATACGTATAGTTCTCTTCATATATACATATATATAGTAATTTTGTTTTTATTAACTATGCCCCGGAAAAAGCCATTTAGCAACAAACAAAAGAAGAAACAGCTACAAGTCAAACGGGAGAGAAAGCGAGGTAACATAATTTTGCCGTTAGCATGCTAGTCTTAGCGGTTTGCTAGCGGTCTGTGCTCCATGACTGAGTTTAGTGGAGAACAGTCTTTGTGTCTGCATGTAGTCGGGATTTTTAAGTTATCAAACTATTCATTTGCCCGTAAATTGAAACCAGCGCTTATTTTACCTGGCATAATATGAAGCAGTGTGGTGTAACTTTGCCTTCGGACGTGACGAGTATGTGAAAATAGCGCACAGACTTGCGTTAAATGTGTTTAATGCACAGCAGTGTTTTTTTGGCTATCAACGCTACTGGAAACAAAACCACATTAGCAGAGGTCATGGAATATGGTGCTGTCAATAAGTCAGTTTATTAACACTAAAAGTGTGGTGGGTTAAAGATTTTTTGTATACTGATAGGTTTCAAGTACTTAACACGCGTGTTTGTGTGTTAACATGGTCTGGCTTCCATCAAGTAAGACAAAAATGTCTTAGCATGTCAAAAATGTAGATCTTGCCAACTAGGTACTGCTTGGAGCATCCTTTCTTTCCTTTTGGCGTTTCTGAGTCCACTTAAAGCGTGATCAACAAGGAAAGCATTAGTTTTCATAGCAGGGTTTACCCTCATCAACTGCTTGCTTTAAACACAAGCGTAATAGCCGTTCCCACACCCCCAACACACACAAACCCCTTAAGACATATATCGAAAGTCTTTTCTACCAATGTCAGATAATCTGTACATGATGGTTAATGAATTCAGCAGTGCAGGAGATTATGAATTTATTGTACTCTCTTCATTAAATAACCAAGAGGTCAGGACAGTTGTATTTGAATTTTTATAAACATTAAAGCATTCAAATGAATTTGTCGGTGGAAGCATGCCACATTTCCACCCAAATAGCCCAGAAACTGGATAATAAGCGCAGTATATTTTAACACCAGATAAGTGAAAAAAGTAGATCTTGGTTTATGATCTTCATTCTGTCTTCCAGGGGATACGGGTTCTGGGCCAAGCAGCCGCAATGCCAGTGTGGAACGAGGAGGAGAGCGTCAGTCAGATACCTCAGACAGCGAGACCACTGATATTAAAAGAATTAATCAGCAGCCCTTCAACAGAGAAGGAAGATATGACCCTAACAGGTGGGTTATAAAATTACAGCTTTGTAAAAGATTTCAGGTCCTGCTGAAGCAGACTTTGTACCAGATGTGTCCTTTAAAATTGAAAGGAATTCAAGATCCAGTGCTTTAAACAGCACATAAAAAGATACTTAAGTAGAAAGTGGCTACATGTTCATAACTAATTGGAGGTTTATGGGAGCAAGCACATAATAAAATGAGGTAACTTTTTTAACCACTGGATTTATTGAAAAGTATTCTAGAGCTAGCTTCTCTAATTTGGCTGTGGAAAACATCATACTGTGAGTGCATTATCTGTCTCCAAATCTGGAAGTCAGTTTTGTTTTAAAACTTATAATGAATTCATTTGTATTAAATTATACAAAAATATTGTCGTGTGTTGGGCATGGTTTGCAGTCAAAATATAATTAACACTTTAAATCTCCTGCCTAATTCTAAAAATTCAGAATGCAGCAATATGCAGTTTTTTGTTGTTGTTTTTTGTTTGTTTTTTGTTTTAACTGCTGGACATAAACTGTCTCATAGCTCACTGTAGAGTCCATTCTTAATGTTCACTGGAGAACTGAAGCTTTCCCATGTCATGTTTATGGCGAATATTGAATCAGGATAAGACAAACTGTAAGTGAGCAGTGAGAAAATTTAAAATGTTAAAAATCTTCCTGAATTAGATGCTTTACCTACACTGTATGGATAGAAGTACTGGGCCACCTACACATTACACCTACAGGAGCTGCTCAGCCATGGAAATCCATGCCATGAAGCCCCCTGATGCACAGTTTTTGTCCTGATGTTAATGCCAGAGGAGGTTTTGAGCTCTGCAGTTACTGAGTCAGCAGAGCATTGGCGACTTTTACGCACTCAGCACTAAGCGACCCTGCTTTGTAACTTTACATAGTCTGCCACTTTGTGGCAGAGTTGTTGTGGTTCCTAAACCCTTTCACTTTGCTATAATACCACTTGTAGTTGATTGTGGAATATCTAGGAGGCAAGAAATTTCATTTTGGAAATGTGCCATCATATTACAGTACTATACTCAATTTCAGTGAGGTCTTTAGAATGACCCATACTTTCCTAAATGTTTATAAAGGCAGACCGCATGGCTAGGTATTTTATTTTATGCATCCATGGCAATGGGACTGAAAACACCTGAATTCAAAGATTAACTGGTGGGACTCAATACTTTTGTTAATGTTGTGTATTTCTAAACAGTGAAATTCAAACATTCAACACTAGGAAAAAGAAAATACATTTTTGACTGGAGAGAGCCTTTTATCATTAATTTTAAAACATAACACACAGTCTTACCAAGGTTGTTTTTTTTTAGGTTCCGACTGCAGTTTGAGAAAGAGAGCAAAGAGGAGGTGGAGAAGAGAAAGAAGATGGCCAGGGAAAAGGTGCTGCAACAAGTCTCAGACAAAGAACTTGAGATTGACATCAATGACATCTACCCCTCAGAGAAAGGTCTGATTCATTTTGGTTTTAATTCTTTTCATCCTAAAATAAACCAAACAGATGAGTAGAGTAGGCTAATGGAGTGGGTCAGTGCTTGACACACTAACACTTGATTATTCACTGCCAGGTCTTGGTTTCCCACGACGGCCGTCCTGGAATTATGCAATGACACGGGAGAGCCTGCTGAGGAAAGAGGAGAAGTCATACAGAGACTACCTGGATGACTTGCACTCGAGAAACCCACCTGGTTCTCTAAGCCACTTTGAGCACAATCTGGAGGTAACTATGTTACTTGATGCAGTCTTAAGGAGTTTATTTTTAATGATGAAATGACACTGCTAGATTACAAAACCTTAAAAGTGTTTTTTTTTCCCCCCTGTTATTTGTGGTGAATGTCGCGGCTTTAATTTTGTTTTACAATTTCCAACAACGTCTTCGGTACCCAAACTAACTCAGACTGAAGTGTTGCTTTTTAGGAGAACTTTTGTACTATTTTATAAAGTTTTTTCTATTACAGCTGGGCAATTAATCTGATTTTAATCTCAATTATGATTATGACTTCCAATAATTATGAAAACAAAATAATTGGGATTAAACAAAAATTACTCTTTTGCATTAATTTTTGCTTTGAAAGGCTCATTTTTTTCTGTTTGTAGTGGGGCATTGTTCCCCCTCCCTAAAAGTTCAAACTCGCTCTGTGTTTAGTGCAGCTGGAGACGAGATGACTAGAAGAGCGCATTTAATTAACAGGATCTATCTAGAGGAAGTAAATATCCCCAAGTCTGTGCAGGTGAATCTGTGGAATGATTTTTGTTTTTGCGAACAACAGTTGCTCTTGCGAGAAATCACCTGCTAGTCAAGGCCTCACTCACATCTGTACCTGTGTTCTCCACCTCCATCATCACATTTTCATTTATTTATTTGTTTTGCATTTAAATTGTATTTAAAATGATTGGTCCCCCTTGTAAACACTGATGTTTGTAAAGTTAAATAACTGATGTTTGTTAAGTTAATAAGTAATCATGTTAAATAATTTCATTTCATTAAGGAAATCTTTGGAAAGAACAGAATTTAATTTATTAAAATACAGAACTTGAGTTATAAATTATTTGGCAGTTAGACTCAGATGACTCTACAAAACAGAACAAAGTCAAACAGTGGTAAGAAGTAGGAAAGGACCCCCTGGAGTCTAGACAGAAGCAGATGGAGACTTTAAAAAGAAAGAAAAATATGAAAAAACATTAGACTGACTTACTCATCTAAAACTAAGAAATACTTAGTTATCAAGTAAAATTTGAGGACTGTTTTATGGACAATGTCGAAAAGTGTCTAAGCAAAGGAATTTGAAACTATTAATCACGTTCTTCAATAATGGAAAAATACTTTAAATACTGCTTAGCTGTGTGGCACTGTGCATCACGCATTATGAACATTGCACATTATACTCCAAACAGACAACGAACATTAAACAACTAGTATGTTTAGTACTGATTATTGACAAAAAGCAAAGATTAGTCAACTAGTTGCGCACATTCCTGGGTTAAACGTCACCATTTTTATGGTGAATCAAGACTAATCCATTTTGTGACATTCTCTGCTGTACCAGAGTGGGGTGGCTGTAGCTCAGGAGGTAGAACAGGTCACCCACTGATCGGAAGGTCGGTGGTTCGCGTGCCAATGTATCCTTGGGCAAGATATTTAACCCCAAGTCGTGTGTGAATGTTAGATAATTAAAGCACTTAGCTTAGTTACACATGGAAGTGCTTGTATGAATGGGTGTGAATGGGGTAAATGTAAAACGTGTTGTATAAGCGCTTTGAGTAGTCAGAGTAGAAAAGTGCTATATAAGAACTAGTCCATTTATCATTACCATTTACCATCATTTTTTCATCCATCTCTTTTTTTTTCAGTATTGCTGTTCATTTTGCAGCCATGGAACCATTTTAGTAATGTGGTAACTATTTTTTGGGTGGCAGAACAGCTCAGCACCATTTTTCTGACAAGTCTGTGTGTCTGTGCCTTTAAGAATAGATGAAGCAGGAAGTAATGCTGCTTGTTAACAATTTTGTAGGTAAACTGATGATTACCCAGCGCACTTGCTGTGCCATATTTGTCTTAAAGGCATAAGTGCTCAAGCTGTTTTCCAGCATGTAGCTCCAGGACTTATCACAAACTCATTATTCCGTTTCTTAAATCAGGATGATGTAGGGATTACAAAGCATTATAGAACATAGTTTTATATTGTCTTATATTTCCCACTGGCAAAAGCACCATCATCTTGCTTGCATGCTGTGTTATTGTTCAGTTTTGCTCAGAGTATAAAAATGATAACTATATTGCTCAAAACCACAAACCCTGCAGATCATTTAATTTCATAGTGGGGGGGCTCAGCAGGCACAGGCTTGAGCAGCAGCTGGTGTAATAGGTGACTAAGTAATCTAGAGTTGATAGCTTTTTTGGCATGGAGTTGAGGATAATGTTAAAATATCATGTAGATTAATAAGCTGATTAAACATGTTGTTTTGCCTAAGTTGGTTCATTACATTAAACATAAAGATATTAAATGTGTAACTTATTTTCTTTAACAGCAATGGAAACATCTTTCAGATGTCAGTTATTTCGACAGATGTAAACACAGAGGGTGGTCTTTGGGCGGCATGTGGTGAAGTGTCACCTCAGAACGACCCCTGGGGCCTTTCTGTGTGGAGTTTGCATGCAATTACTCAATTTGTACTGAGGTGCTAACATAGGCAGCAGAAATTACAACAATGTTGTGGTTAAAGGAGAATGGCCAAACACAATTTGAGGTAAGAATATGATAGTGTTGGAAGCATTTTAAGGGGTGATTTCCCCTGTTGGATTAGGGACACATCTAAAACCTGCAGGACACCGGCTCTTGAGGCCTGGAGTTGGCCACCCCTGAGATAGAGGCAAGCTAACGGTAGCTAAAGTCAGTTTACTATCGTCATCATGCATAAGTCACCCGTATAATGTTTTAATGGATGAAGGTTATGATTGTTAAGTAATAAAATATGTTTGCTGTGTGTGCGTTTCAGATGGCTCTGTTGTTGCAAAACTACTGCTGCAAACTGTCAGGCTTGGCATTCAATCGGAGCCTCCCAGTGGTTTGCGTGCTTCCATTTTCTTACTGTCGGGTTTTAAAAATGCTGCGGTTGATTCAGGTGAAGGAGTCACTCTTTTGACTCAGCTAGTGACGACACTCTCTGGCCAATCAGCGACACGTTCTTTGTCGTCACATTTTCGGATTGCTTGGAATTCTGGCCAAGTGGGTATTTTAAAAGTACCTGGTACCAGGACCCAATGGAAACGCCCACAAACCATGCTGAGGCGAGTCGAGCCGCGCTGAGTAGGTACTAATGGAAATGCGGCACATGAAAAAATAAATCATTTAGCTGCTTTATGTGGTTTTGAGAGTGCAAATGACCACATGGTATCACACGATGATCATTTTTACACTCCTTGCTCTCATAAGTGCATACCCTCTTCTGAAGATTAGTCATTATTGTGATTGAGATATTCTAATTCTAATTTAATATAGGTCATTATCATTGACATGTTAAAATGATAGGTGATAACAGATGATGGAATTTTTATGACTCACTTTCAAAATGACAAAAAAAACCCTGAAACCTTTATCTGCAATAACTTTTTTGTCCCCCTGAAAACAGCAAAAAGAAATTCATATGCTGGACTTTTAGAAAATAGTTGCTCATTTACACATGGCAGTTGTGAAGTGCATGTTTCAGGCCACCTGGGAAATTTAGGTCTAATATACAGTCCCTGTTCCTGGTTCCCACTCTAGTCTCTACAAGGAAACATATGGCTCTTGAGCTGCTAAATGCTCCACCATGTTCACCAGCTAGTTAATAATTATATTGGTCAGCTGTTTGGTGGCTGTGCAGGTGTGGTACATTGGATTATTTAGAGCTTTTTTCACTGAAAACAGCTGCCCACTACAGCTGAACATGGAGCAGTTGTGGGTCACGCAGCTAATCAATTTGAAACTCGGTATCCGTCTGTGTAAGTTCAAGCAAAGCTTCGTATTCATTCAGTAACTCTCTGCAGGTGCATCATTACAAGCAGCCACTTTGACATTGACACTTAATTTAATTTTTATTATAATATGCTGTATTTGTGTATAGTTGCTTGGAAAATGTTCCAAAGGTTTCTAGCATGCCTTTAAGCTGAATAAAAACATAACTTGTGAAATCATTTTGTTTACAGTAATAAACTGCCTGCTTCACTCATTTGTTTTCTTTCTTTTAGACGTGGAGGCAGCTGTGGAGAGTCTTAGAGATGTCAGATGTGATTCTTCTCATTGTTGATATCAGGCATCCGGTAGGTAGACTTGATAGCCACTAGATGGAGACACAGTCAAGAGTCATTATTTGTTTGTTTGTTTACCTGACACATT
>VUQJ01018167.1:1795-12234 GCA_015108635.1 Andinoacara biseriatus | reverse complement strand
GGAGAGAGTGGGGGGGGGGGGGGAAAAAAAAAAAGGGGGGGGGTTTAAAAAGGGGGGGGGGGGGGGCAGAGGGAAATATGAAACCAAGAAGAGTGTGCACCCCCCCCCTCCTTCTCCACCACCAGGAAGAGGAGGCACAAGTGCTCGGCTACAGCTGAGAGGATCTCCAGAGGCTCCTGACCGCATGAGGAGGTCATCTGGAATATGTCTGATCCAACACTTGACAATCCCATCTCCTCCTCTCTCCCCTCATTCCCCTTTCAGCTTGAAGTTCATCGCATTTCACACACATCCAGCTGCATGATCACAAGGACACCTCAGGCAGGATCGGATTTATCCTGCAGATACTTGGATGCCTTTGAGAGAAACTGCTGCCAGCCATAAAAAATGAATCAGTGAAAAGCACTTTTATGATGTGTAAGCTACGCTTCCCTTTCCGAAGCGAGAGTTTAATTCTTCAAAAAGAAGACAGAAAATTTGAAGCATAAAAGAAAGGATTAAAAGCAGTGTAATTTAGCCATTTAGAAATGACACTGAAAATCGGATGGATTGCCATGAAATGCTGTTAAAGACCCACTTCGTCACTTTGGTGACCCCCCCCTGACTTTTCTTCTTGTGCGACATGATGTTGACATTTGTGATTTTGAATGAATAATCTCCACAACAATGAGATGTTTCCCTTCTCCACTAATAAGTTCACCGATCTCCTCTCCTTTCTTTACTTTAGGACCAGCATCAAATGAGATTCCCTTCAGTTCCAGCTGCACTTTGTGGTTTGTTCTAATCGGGAAATCTAACTACTGCTTATTAACATGCATTCAGCCCAAAGCCCTGCTGTGTTAACTACATCCTCACAGAGCTCAAAAGATGACCGTAGACTCATTGTGAGGGAAAAAACATCAAAAAGCTTGAATCCAAAAGTAGAAAATCAACAATGAATGAAAGCAAATCTCTGTGGAAAGTGAGAGGAACTTACGTGACTATTACCAGACACCTAAAAAGAGAGCTTCGAAACATGCAACGCCCACCTTTACCCTTCACCCAGGAGCCTCCCCCTGGAGCATATGCTGAACCTGTGACCTCCAACGCTTCCAGAGCCTCTTCAGGGGCCAATCAAACACAACCTGCCGCAGGCCTGTGACGCTGATACTGACTGAGCACAGATAAGACGCGGTAAGTGGACATCAGGGGAAAGCAGGGGTGCCTTTACTATGCACACTCTCACACTTGCACACATGCCTGTTTAAACAAAACAAAGGCCTGAGGTCACGTATGTGTGTGAGAAAATGAGGTACGATGCTGTAAAATTAACTTCCTGGAGGCTTTGTTTACCATTGTAAATTGGAGACATTTATTGGTTCTGAATATTTCCAGTGAAAAAGACACTGGTGGAGAAGTTTCAGAGGGTAGAATGCTTGGTATGTGGTTTAACGCTGGTTCCCAACATACTGCAAGCTTCGCATTCTGCAACTGATCTGTGTTGTCTGAATCCTGCAGCACTGCACAGCTGTCAGACCACAACAGGGGGTGGACAGGCTGCCTGTGAGTGAGTGTGAGTGTGTGTTGTCCCATGAAATGCCTTTGTATTGAATGCTTCCATTTCTAATTCAGATGTTTGTGTTTTTTGGACCAAAGTGATGTCAGAGAGGTGATAAATTCACGCTGCATATTTACAATGACAGGCAATAGATCATCTGTCACTGCTCCTGAATAGAAGCTTTGGGTGAAAATGGTAATTTTCTACTGAACGCAATCACCTTTCGAAAAAAGTAAAGACTTTTAACTTTTAACACAGCTTTCTTTCAGCTGAAAACCCTTTTTTCTGCTTGACAGACCATTGATGTTTTTGGACAACTCATTCTTTTCCACTTTTTTTTATCTATAGCACGAAGCGCTTTCTTGTCCTTGCTGACTCATAAGTGCGATAGAGCTCAAAATTCCTATTCCCTTTCTTTCTCTCCCTGTTCATCTCTCTCCCTTACTAAAAGAATTCCTCACAGGATCAGACCTGCTTTTTATGCTCTGCTGGTTTGCACTCAAAGCAAGTAGAGGAGGAGGAGGGAGAGGGAGAGAAGAGGGGGGGGGGGCTTTTAGTGACAACAAACTAAAACTCTTTGGACGAACTGAGTGTGTTCTGTGAGCAAGGGAGGAAAAAATATATAAAAAGGAAGAGTGAAAGAAGAAGTGAGACACAAAAAGAATCAGCGAGAGGCAGCACGAGGTAGAAAGGAAATAATGCTGAAAAAGGTCATAATTTCTGCCAGGGGATTTGCAGTTGCCTGGACGACGAACAAAGCAGAGCCAGTTGGACGATGTGCACAACAGAAAGGGCTGAAAAGAAATGCGAAAAGCTCTGGGGAGTGAGCTGAGAGTTACTGCACTCTGCAGCAGGGTAATATCTGGAACTCAGTTAACAAAACAACTCTCAAATACACACAGTGATCTCTGTGTCGTGCCTTTATTTTCCGATTAACTATATGACCCTTTTTTATTTGCTTAACTTTACTAAAAAATAAAGTTTGGAAAGTGGCTACACAAAGAGAAACTGCTGCTTAGAAGACCGTCGATTTAAAGATTATGTATTTAAAAGACCAAGAGTGTGACGTTTAAACATTAAACACAGAGAAAGAGGAGAGTTTGAGTTTGGTTCTAGCGCTCAATTGAAAAGTGATGAGAGAATGTTAATGATATGCAGGGAGAATGAGGCCATGCAGACTGGATGAAAGCCAGGCTAAAGTCTTAAGAAAGTCTGAGACAGAAGCAGAGGGAAGGAGAAGTGAGGGTGACGGGGTAATGATGGAGGGGTGGAAAGGGTGGTCGGTGGTAAAGGTGGCACAGATGAAATAGAGACAAGAAAGTTCTAGATTAAGCTGAGACACTACCTACTCAACTGCTTGTTAACTCAGATATTTAATTGTGAGATAGATATTGTGAGAAAATGAGGTGATCAAAACAACCTGTTGAAGTTCAAACTGAGCATCAGAACGGGGGGAGAATTTGAACGTGGCACAGTTGTTGGTGCCAAATGGGCAATTTCAACCATCTCTAGGGTTTACAGAGAGTGGTCTGAAAAAGAGAAAATGTCCAGTGCGCAGCAGGTCTTGGAGAAAAAATGCCAGAGTCAGAGAAGAACCGCCAGGCTGCTTTGAGCAGATAGGAAGGCAACAATATCTCAGAGAACCATTCCTTGCAACCGAGGTCTGCAGAAGACCATCTCTGAACACATAACATGTCGAACCTTGAAGCAGAGGGGCTACAGCAGCAGAAGAGCATGCTGGGTGTCACTCCTGTCAGCTAAGAACAGAAAACTGACATTCTTGGCACACTTTGGGCCACTTAGTACAGCCGACCTGATTATTGTTGCTGATGGCTGCTCCCAGCAGGTTAACACAAGATAAGATAAGATAAGATAAGATAAGATGAACCTTATTGTCATTGTAGGCATGGGCATACAACGAGAAATCGGGTGTAACCTTGGTTTCATGGTGTGAACAACGCTAACAAGCTTGCTTAGTAAGTTGCACCCGTAAAACGTTTGAGTGCATCACACAGACACACACCTGCTAATTAAGACTGCTAAATACAAGACTAACAAAAGCCTACAATCACTCATCAAAACCGGATTACATTATTTACATTTTTTTTTTTACAGGCTGTCAGTGCAATTGCATGCACGGCATGCTATTTTATTTGTCAGATAATTGCACCAGCACTACAAACATGCTTTAAAGATCCAAATTAGCAGAGACGAAGTTTAGCAGACAGCTGCCATGTCCAGCTAACTGCGTTGGCATTCAAATGGGATTCAAAGTGGCCAAACTCCTAACTTTAATCCCTAATAACATCAAAGCGGTTGAGTTATAAAATAAAATTAAGGTAAGATTATCCAGAGGGAATAAAACTGTTTTTGGTACTAGGCTGCAAATATGTTTATTATGTAAAGTTGGGCATTTTAACATGGGAGTCTAAAGAGTAAATTATTGTTCAGCAGTGTTAGCAGGTCATGGATGGCCATCTACCTGCTGATTATTGACAGATGGAGGCAGTGTGAAAAATATGTTGTCAATACAAGACAAGTACATACGCAAACAGACACAATCGTGTCAACAAATTAAGCATGTGTGGGTCTGGCAGACTTTAGGGCCCAGCCTCAAGTGGCTGTTTGAGGAAATGCAGTTTTTCTTTGTATTTTGTGCGCAGTCTGTTTGATCAAATCTTATAAACACACGCACTTACTTGTATTTTGTATATAAAGACTTAAACTAATGCTGAGTAAAAAGTCAAATATCCCAGTCTGACATTTGAGGTTTCTCTCTTTCAGGTGTTTTTTTTACTGCGTGGCATGAATGTCTCATTCATAAGACAAAAAGTTCATATGCAAGTTTAAAGACTACAAATGCTCAGACACAGAAACAAGCGAACATTAGACAGCAGACAGTGTATCCATGTTCCTCTTGTCTGTTTACCCAAGGTGGAGCTTAGTCTGTTAAATGACCCTTATTGTCCCTGGCTGCTGATTGAGCACCAGCTAAAGTTTCTCCGCTCTCGGGCAAGTACCAGCACATACTGCAGCTGCTTTACAACATTCAGTCTCTCTGAGTCTGACTTGTTCAGTTTTTGATGTTATTAAGCATAAACGTACACACATGTTGGCCTTTTCAAACATGCTTTCTCGCCTCACTCCTGCTTTGCCTCAAAGTCCCACATCAACAAATGTCCTGCTTCAAGTTCAGTACTGTGTTTTACTGCAAACCCTTCAATCTGAGTCATTATAGCCCTGGGCCAGTAATGGTATACAGTTACACCACCAAAACGCAGTAATAAAGAGGTAAATACCAAGGCAGACTTCTGGGTCTACATTAAATGGGCCTGGCCATGTGTGAAAAAAAAGAACAGATTATTTAAAGAGTTTACAGATTTATATTATTAGGAAAATCTGGTTCATAGCAGCAGAGAAGCGTACATGCAAAGGGTTAACAAGGTGAAGCTCTTGAGTGCAGCTGCATCATATGTAAGCTAATATTCCCAAATCTCTGTGTTGCTGTAACGCAGAAACTCCCACTGCCCCCGAAGACTTCACTTCGGATTTCATTTTACAGCGTCGATGAGGCCGCAGCGCCCTCCCACAGGAGGCGCTGATTGGTCGAGCTGCCTGCTGAAATATTCAATCAGACACCTTGCTCGCAGCTGTGATTGGACACAGCCGGTGCAGTTATGTAAATGAGCACCTGGTGGCGCCTGCTGGCCCGGCTGCGGAGCCCGGACTGTGGAGGAGCGGCTCAGAGAGGGCGCAGATTCAGAGTAGGTCCTAGAAGCAGAGACACTTTGCGTGTTTTCTCCCCGTTATTTTTCTTTTCTCCCTCATTATCCACAGGCTGAAAATTATTCATCTCAAGAGTGACAAGTAAAAGTCCGACTGCGGGTGTGAAATCAGTCGGTGGGCGCAGCGGCTGCGGAGTATTTTGTTGTTTTTTGAGTTTTCGTGGAGGTCGTTCACTGAACTCAGCTGCTGCTTTCGGAGGTCAGTTTGGATTATTCAGTGGACGCGTGTTGTATAGAGCACAATTCACTAAACACAGAGTTTATCCCAAAGTTTGGACTGCTGTCACAGCGCACTTCTCTCTGTCTTTTAGGTAAGTACTCACAACCTGCTCTGCGCGTTTCTTCTCAGTGCGCTTTGCTCCATAATAAGCGGCTATAATAATATTGCTGCGGGTATTTCCAGCTGTCTGTCTGTGTGTATGTCCGTGTGTCTGTCTGTCTCTCACTCTGTGGCTTGGCGTCTATATGTCTCGTTGTGATCCGGGAGCGCTGCAGCTCTGGACGCTGGCCACGGACTCCTTGGAAGCGCATATGGGGTATAACGTTGCGCCCCGGTCGCTCCACGTTTGTGTGGCAGATTCATTGTGGTATTTAGGCTGCAGACTGCGTAGCTGAGATATTCTGACAGCGTACATCATGGTCTGGACTTCCTGCAACATCATGTTTAAAAGTGGGTCCTTGGCACCAGAGAAAACACTATTCAGAGTCCTTACTGCTTTCACACGTTTATATTCAGTATGGATTTTTTTTTCTTTTCTTCCGACCTCCGCATCAATTCAAATCATCAACTAGAGTCATGGCCACAAACTCTCCAACAGTTACGTCGGTTTGGTTAAGTTGTCACTAATCATTCCTTTCTTCAAAGTCCTTGAATATCATTCTTCACATAATTTACAAAACCAAAAAAGTTCAAAGTAAGCTGACAAGACATGTAAAAGCTTTAAAACTGCAGTCATAATGAACCACTGAGTAAAATGTATAACATTTAGAAGGACCTAGTGACATCCAGCTGATGGTCATCACACAGACTGTTGACCCTGTGACCTCATGGCAACACATGGGGACCTCCAGTGGGAACCTCAGCTCTGGTTTCACTCACCTCTGGTTTCTGGTTCTCAAATAGGGAGCTAATCAGTCACCAGAACCAAGTCTGAAGTCAGCACAGGGTGGCCTGGCATTGGGATCTGTGTTGATAAAGGAAACATTTCACTCTCTGGGGAAGAGCTGCTGGAAGGTTTGGACTTTGAACAGGATGTACATTTTGTGTTTTCACAATTTCCTTTTGTGTGTGATAACTGGTCTTACAAATGATGTATGCTGAGAACAGGATGGTGCTGAAATATGTATTTTTTTTTCATCTTTCTCTCTGTTAATTTGTGTATAACAGAAAGAAGAGAAGTGAAAATGTGGGTTTGAGTGCATGTGTTTCTGTTTTCGCCTTGCTCTTGTGTGTTTGTGCGCGCCTCTGTGCTAGCAGAGCGGTAGCTGGTGACCTATTGGAGGAGTTAAACAATGGCCAACAGTGGGCGTGAAGTGCAGCGGGCAGTCACCTTTCGCACTGCATGAAAATGGTAGATGTGGGTAGTTTGTTGGCCAGTGGACTGAGAAAGCTGGCCAGCGGAGAGGAGGTGTGCCATTGTTAAACTGCTGGTTGGGGAGCAGTGGGTGGGGGTGCATGTGCTATAGAGATGGAATTGCAATAAAATGCCTTTTTTTTTTTTTCTCTCCGTCCCTCCCTCTCTGCCTCTAAGGCAGGGACATAAAGTGAGGAGGATCCCTGAGTGTTGATGCACATGTCTGCTGGCTCTCTGTCGAGTGGGCATCTGGTCGCTAATTCTTCCACAATGTCCCAAGAGAGCCATTGACTTCACGTACTTACTTTTTATCAGCTGTGCAATCGAGCAAAGAAGACGCAGGATATTTGAAATAGTTGGGTAGCCCAGTTATGTGAGTATAAGTGTTTATGCACACACTTGGAACCGCTTTTTATTGATTTGTCTTCATCTTGGCAGGCTCATGACAAAGCAACATTAATTGCATAATATGATTTGTGAAGAAATACACAGAGCAAAGTAATTTGTCTAACAGTGTTTGAAGAAATGGCTGTTATTTGATTTGTTTGTTAGACTCAGCAACAAAAGTGTTGCAAAGCTGTTTTTTATGTACAGGATAAGGAAAAAATGACGAGTGGTTTTGCAGTGTTGCATTTCTGGTGTTGTTTTATGATTGAAAACACACTGCTGTGTGCCAGTGCAAGTGTTTCTGCAAACACAGAAGCATGGTTTAATGTTTGCCATGGGAACACTGGTTTGCATGGGCTCGTTGATCATTGACTCCAGTCTGTTATTCTCTATCTGGGTCATTGTTTTGGGTTAACTTTTATCAGGTGAATACAAATTCAAACCCCAAAGGAGTAAGAGCTGCTGTTGCCTGATCTTTGTGGCTATAGGGGCTACTTAACCACATGAAAGAGCACAATGGTAATGAAGGACTGTCTTTTATGTGACTTCTCTCGCAGAGATCATACAATAACCAGAAAGCCTGCGTTTGGCCATAATTGGCTCAGACAGAATGAACAGGAAGGCAAGTGGAAGAATTCGTTTAAGTACAAAGACATGACATGGTTACTTGCTTCCCCTCTCTACAATCCCCCTGTAATGGGAAATGAAACCAATTGAACGCAGGACTCCAGTGTCCACCCTGTTTTCCCAAACCAATTTCCCTTCAAGTCTAGACAGCTGGACTTTTCAATTGCATCTGTGTATGTGTTGTCACATGCAGAGCAAGCTCGACTAGATTCTCAGACAAACGAATTAATCGTGTAATGGGTGGTGACACTTCAAAGCGGGATCTGGGCCTTTCTTGGGCTTTAGTTGTGTGAGTTTTCAAATCTATTTGATTTCCCCTTCATGAATCTCCATCCCTGAAGTCCCACCTTCTCTCAGATCAGCCAGCCCTCCCCTCCCAGTGTCCTTCCATCCTTCCTTCGGCATCGAGCATACTTTTGATCCTCTAATTGATCATTCTGGCAATCTGTCTCTTTCCCTACATGTAACATGGAACACAGATTTTCCTTCTTCAACTCCTGTATCTCTCCATTCCCTTTGAAGCAGCACTAGACATTTTATTTATCTTCCTCCTCTGCTCATCCATCTTACCCTCTCCTATCGTCCCCGTGAGTCTCCTTATTTATCTGTTTGCTCTTTCTGTGAAGGGTGCCCTTGTTAGATAGCAGTGTTGCTGCTTGGATGCAAGTACACTTGGGTTAAATTTTCTTTAAAGAATCTGGCAGAGTATCTTATCAAGGTATCTCAGACATTTACTATGTCCCCAGTATAAGCTTAGGAACCTGAAGAAATGCCTCTGCATGTCTTCCAAAGTTAAAGGTGGCCTATTTTTGAAGGTGTGTTTATATATGATATATTTTATCATCAGTATAAGCATGTGGAAAAGTACAGAGATTTAGAAGCTTGAAGGTACTGTGATACCTCCCTAATATATAATTTCTCAACTCTAGTACATGTTTTATGACTTTATGAAATAATAAAAAATTCTTATTTAAAGAGAGCTTTGCTGATTTGGCATAGCAGTCCTATAATATTGTGAAATTTTCATGTGCACTTTAAGCAGCAAGATATTCTTTTATACCAGAATGTGTGCTCCTTAATTGAATGTCCAAAAGGAAAAACAAGAGTGTAAAACTTCAAGCTGAGTGTTTTTTTTGATGAAGCCTTCTCAGTGTTTTTGCAAGGAGAGGAAGAGAGGGATGGATCTGACTGAGGAAGCAAGGGGCACTGCAGTCACACTATAAAGCATACACTGCTTTATCCTTCTTTTTTTTTTGTTTTTTACTCTGATGAAGACCATATTTTAAATTTAAATTATTTATTATTAAAATAGGAGTTGAAAACAGTGAATGAGACCATAAACGCATTGGGGAAGTGTTTACTGAGGTCATAGATCATATGAGCAGAGGGGTGTTTTCCCATAGACTTCAATACAACCAAATGTCTTTTTGCAGCCAGAGGAGTCGCCGCCCTGCTGGCCATTAGAGAGAGTTAAGGTTTAAGGCACTTTTGCACTTTTCAGGTCCATGGCCAGTCACAGCCTGGTACCTCCATTACTCACAGTGCAATTAAACCCTTCAAAGTCAAATTGAATATGTTATGCTACCCGCAGCTGTTGTAGCCTCAAGAAGAATGAAGATGTCTGGTAAGCTTGTTTTTTCCCCTCCTTTTCTACACTCATGTCCATTCGTTTTCTGACTCTTGGGTCACGGTGGGGCTGGAACCTATCCCAGGTATCATAGCAAGAGCACGAGGTGGGGTACTCTCTGGACAAGTAACCAGCCTGTCCAGGGCTAACACATTGAAAGTGACAACCATTCATGCTCACATTCACACCTGGGACCAATTTAGAATCACTAGTTAACCTGACACGTACTGTGGGAGAACCTGCAAATTCCACACAGAAGCCCCACAAAGCTGGTGGATTGGAATACCGGACCGCCTTACTGTGAGGTGACAGCACTAACCAACACACCACCGTGCTGCCCTCCTCATCTGAAGATTTTTTCTTTTTTCCTTTTCAAATTTGTATTCTTCCTGTCCTCACATGAGACAATACACTTTGCCCAGCTGTGGCACCACAAAAGTTTTAATATAATATTCCCCCAAAATTTGAAAACAGTATGTAATCTGTAAAATTAGCCAAGGTCACATGTAAATTTTCTGATTTTATTTTCTAATTAGAAGGGGACGATACTGGCTGTTGCGAGTTAAAACCAACTGTGACACGTGTTGTGCTCCTTCACACATTTTGCACACAAGTTATCGCTTCTGGAAAAAAAGAAACTCATAAAAGATGGAAACCAACTTAAAAGCCAGTATGTGCTTTCTCTCCTCTGACTCCTCTTTCTTTCTTTATGGTGTCTTCCTTTTTTTTTTTTTCCATCACTGTTCAAATCATCGCACTGTGGCGGTGTTTTCTAGCACACACAGTGCCTCGTGTGGCACAGAACATCACTAATAATTACTAATGGCTTCTGGCAAAGTAAGTGTTTTGAAACCTTGTTGGAACATGGGCAGAAAATAGTGTTAAACATCAAAGGTTACTTT
>VUQJ01018163.1:11698-24856 GCA_015108635.1 Andinoacara biseriatus | reverse complement strand
GAAAATGAAATCCCTCAGAGCTGCTGCATGTGGCCTAATGGACACATAAAGAGATCTGTTGATGACACTGAAAACTTCTCCAAACTGTGTATAAAATATGTTTCTATTATCATTTTTCTTTCATTAAACGCATTCATTTTGAGCTGAGTGCAGTTGTGTACACTGGCATTGTGTTTCACTTTAATGCTAGCAGGTGAGGAGGGGGGGTGGCTCTGTCTCTGTTGGGTTTGTGTATTTAGCTCTTAGCAGTTTGTCACAACACTTCCAAGTTTAAGGGCGACGTTGAGAAGTCTTTGTGTACCTGCTCTTCGGTGTGTAAGCACGAGCAAAGCTCGAAAGAAAGCAAACACTTGTGTCCACTGTAGAAACGTGAGCAAAAACCTGACTAATGCACAAGTGCACATGTGCTGTAATGTGGAAGAACAGCGCCACCTGGTGGCTGAATTTCGAGCATTGCAATGAAACAAGCTCTAATCCTTTGGACTGTCAACCAGCTTTCATTAACTCTACTATATTTCAAAATAAGTGACATCATGGTTATGACACAATATGATTTTTTTTAAATCTGTGTGCAGGATATCGTGCTGATATTATAATATCTCAAGATCAAATCAGGGATTCGGATGTGAGCCGTCACATCTCTCCGTGTCTCACTGTGTTGTGTGAAGAGAGCCACTGCAACACAAAGATGTCTGTCACTATCGTGGGCACTGGTGCAAATTCTTTTCACTGCATTCACCATTCGAGTTTTAGCTTTTGGCTGAGGCCCATTGTTGTATCTGGTGTTAATTTACAATATCCCAACGACACATGAATATATTGAATTCCACCACAGACTGGCCAGAGAATTTAGTACAGCCAGCACCTCTCTGACGTTGCCAACACAATTTGAAAATTAGAGATTCACAGAGGTGCAGGGCTGTTGTCATTGTGTTTATTCACTGCCACACACAAACAACTGAGCCGAAGGTTTGCCGCCTCGGTGAGCCGCATGTACAAGTAAGCGTTACACCAACATCCAGTCCTTTGAAGAAGCCTCAGTCTCTGCTTTTATAAGCTGATTTTGGACCCTACTGAGAACTTTGACATTGTAACAAACATCCCATTCCACTGCTGACACTTTCTACAATCTGGACCTCTTCTTTGTCTGCTGAGCAGTAGATAAGCCCGTGCACGCCCGTCTGATACATCAGAATACAAGGTTCAGTACAAAGAGAAGATCTGAGGCAGTAGAGAGCTTTTGAAGTCAGACTTTCAGGCACAGAAAAGAGAGAGAGGGAATGCAAGAAGGTGGATGTGGCGCTGCTTTTCTGGGCAACATAGCAAGGCGGTCTACAGGAGCGATTTCTCAAAATCATTTCTCAGACGATACAAAGTACACCATCATACCAACATCATGTTACAACCAAAACTGTTTGTTTGGTACGAAAAAATTCCCATTCCTGTACACACTCGTGAAAAAATAAGGCCATCTATTGGAAAAGGTTGTCTTTTTATACAGAGTGAGTTCACAACAAGTCATTTCAAAGTACTTTATACTGCAAGGTAACGATAGTATTAGAGGGAGAACCTCAACAATCTGACAAAAGACTTGCAGCTGATTCAGACTCGAGCAACCATCTCCCCCACACCGTGCAGGAGGTGACAGACCCACAAACAACGACAAACAAACTATGTGAGAGACTAATGTTCGTGGCTTCAGATTAGTGTGGCCTATTTAGACAACACCAGGAAAAAAAGAAGATACATCCGTGTGTTTTATTCTCCTGTGGAAAAACTAAATGAAGCCAGTGTTTTAGCAGCTGTGCAGCTTTAACTGTCTGCTAGCTGCAGGAAATCTTTGCTGCAAAATTCCTTCAGCTATGAGATGTTTGAGCGTTTTCTGCCAGGCACTGCCTCTTTCAAACCCTCTGGCAAATTAATGGGTTTCAAATTCTTTAACTAAAGCGGCCAATAACCCTGACGTTGTTCTTCCCGAGCCATTGCTTCGGATATTATCCGGTTGAACTGTCTACTTGGATAGCCTTTATCTCATAGTTGAATCAGTGACTGTTTAGTCTCTGAGGCAGCAAAGGAACACCAAGCAAGAACATTTCTATACTTCAAAGTTTCTGTGCAGGAAAATTCCCTTTTGTCCGTGCCAATCATGATTGCAACCAAACAAATTAATCTTCCCTTCATCTGTCCAGAGCTCATTACTCCAAAGTCCAGGTCTTTACCTCCATGCTCGCTGGCAAAGTGCTGCTGAATTTTTCCTGGCACACCTCTCCTGCATTTATGATTCTGGACACATGCAACAGGATCCTGTTACGCTCACTTTGCTAATGGGCAGTCGTTTAAAATCCACTTGTCAGTGATTGTCTTTACAGTGGAATTATTCATTTAAATAAGATCTTTTCACATCCTTTGCCAGATTCATCAGGCATCCACAGAGCCTGAATGCTCTTCAGGCCCGCGTGTCTTTGGACTGTGGGAGGGAACCGGACTACCCGCAGAAAACCCACACAAAAAAGTTCCCAGCCAGGGTGGATTCGAACCCAGGACCTTCTTGCTGTGAGGCACCGTGCTGCCTCATTTAGTATCATTAATACTTTTCTCACAGCTGAAGAGGCCTTTAAGATGAGGTGAAATATCTTCAAGAAACTCCGGTTGCCCTTTTCTCCATTTCCAAAGCTGCATGTTTTAGTTCCTACATTACTGGAGCGTAAAAATCTGACTTTTTTTCTTTCCTGCACCGATGCCAAAGCAGGGATTACATTTGTGAAGTTATTTGATGAATATTTTGATTTACGCGCAGCCGTTAAATAAAGAATGTTTGCGGTGGGGAACAGAATCAGCTGCTAGTTGACAAGCTTCATCATTTTGATTGTCTGTAACAGTTGTGTTACTCCCAGAGGATTGAATGAGTTTGAAAGTTAGCTCAATTAGTGAAGCAATGCCATAAGGCCTCACAGTCAGGTGTCTGTCATAAACACTGCATGAACTGACAGCTAGACTGGGTTAGATTAAGACATACGGCAACATCTGCTTAAACAGTACGGGACGTCAGGAGCGGTTTCCTTACTGGCTTTTTCTCCCACTGATTTGCAGACATAAAAAATCATTAAAAGTGCAGAAAAGAGAATATTTATTTCACTAAAAGGAGAACGTTGCACAGGAAGAGAGCGGAGCAAAGAAAGACGCAGGCAGATTGCAGATGCTGCTGCTCTCAGTCCTGTCACATGGACACGAGTCGGGCTTGTTGCTTGACCGGCACAGACGGTGGGATCAGACAGTCCTGACAGCTCATGAGGAATCTCGAAGGACGTGCAATGTCAATGTCAGTAAGGCTTCAGCGTAGTCCCAAATAAAGTATGGCGAGAAGAGTTTTCAGTGACATTAAAACAGCCAGTGCACACAAACCTAACGACAGCCCTGTGCTCAGAGCAGTGAAGCATTCAAGGTTCACTCAGCAAGAGTAACTTTGCTATTACATCCTTAAATATATTATGACATTCTACACCCAGTATTTTAACTCCAACTGATTATTTATTGCATAGCTTTACTTGGTTAAAAGAGGTGGTACTGATGGAGCCGAGCCTGATATGATTTTGTACAGATATTCCTCACATATTCTGTTGTAACAGCATATATTGGCTTCTGCCCTTAACAATCGCTGATGAGTCTCATTAATAACTTTATACTCACTTCTCGCTCTGTTGCTCCAGCACAGAGTGCGGCTGCTTTTTATTTGAATAGGATCTGTTTGGGTGGAGGGTGAGAAAAAAAAAAGCTTGTGTCATATGCTGGAAGTGTGACAGCTGGCAACTCTAAATACTCATATCTATTACTCCGGGCAGGCAGACTGTCATAACCAGCACAGCGCAGTATGTGCAGGTCCATGACTCATAACAAAATCGCCCTAATTTTTCCAAACAGTCTTATTTTGCTGCTTCATTAAACCAACAATATTACTGGATTTATCCGGTTCTCATTCCTCTTCTTGCCCGAGTTAAAGTCTAAAGGAGAAGCCAGGATCACTCGTCGTATTTGGCAGCACGGCCCAAATGACTCCCTGACACCCATTAGTTCAGTTTCAGCTGTGTTTCAGTTTGAAACTACTAATGTCCTGATTTTACTCATTTACAATACACAATACTGCCTGTAGCTCACCCTGTCCCTCACATCTGATTAGCTGGACGGTGATACCCACACTGAGTACACTCTTATTTTACTCATTATTCTGCTTAATTGACTTCATTTGACTTCATTCAGCTCAGCCTACAGTAACAGTTTGAATTAATGAGAAACTAGAGATTCAGAAAAACTGCGTCTCTTGAAATGAATGGGAACAGTTGCCGGGGGGGGGGGCTGGACTATTGTTATTTAGAAATGAGAATTTCAGTTTCAGTTAATATTAAATAATAATAACTAAAATGGATCGAGAAGTTTGAGGAAGTGGCTTAATAATCAAAACAAATCGTGAACAATAAATTCAAACTAGAGTTTAAATTGCAGGTGATTTGATGCTAAAATGGGATTTGATTATCTTTCCCTCCTGTTAACACACGTGACAGTGTGTTTTCAGCTGGTACCATTAATTTTGCTGCTGATCAGACATAACTGATCGTTACAAAGGCACCTGTCAAGCCAGTGCTTGAAGTTGATGTGCTGGCAGAGGAAAACAGGAGGATGACGAGCGACTGTGTCAGAGACTGAGTTGCTTTGGCTCAGCGCATCTTCAAAACAGCAGGTCTTGTGGGGTGTTGGTACCTAAACTGGTCTTAGGAGATGGTGACAGCATCACAGGCTTCCACGTGGGTAAGGAGGTTTGTTGATCTAATGTACCGTTAGTCTTCACAGTGAGAGAATCTGCAGCTGGCGAATACAGATGTTTGCAGCTGGTTAGCAGCCTGATAACAGCAGCTTAATGTTTCGGCTGTGGTGGTTACGGCACTGCTAATAAAAATGGGAGGTCTCTTACTACATCACTGGCTTCCAGCTAAATTGGCAGCTTATATATTTTCAGGGTTTTTATTTGCTATTTGAACCAAAGTTCAGACACTTTGGAAATTTTTGCGCAGAGCTCTCTCTCGGAGCAACAGAACAAGTATAAAATATAGAACAGAGACAATATAGAATTGAAAAGTGATTAAAAATATCAATAGCAAGATCAAAATTTTACAGTCACTGGCTGATTTGTTAACCCTAATTACACAAACATAAAAACATTGTGGATGCATCTGCACTGAAGCATTACACAAGCACGACCCATGCATTACTAATTTATTACTATAAATATAATTGTTGTATTTTTACAAGTCTCATGACTTCATTGCTCACTAATTTAAGTCCAGGCATTTTTCATGATTCACCCTCCCAGGATGTGGGTGGGGTGTCCCAGGTTATTGTAGCGCAGATTCCCGATAAGAAGCTTTGGGTCAGACTGACCATGCTGACTCATGTCCAGCGCCGCTACAATAGACAGAGATGTTAGCAGGATGCCTTATGGGTAACCTGTGGCAGTGGGATGCTCTGAACAGGGTTCTGCTGGGTTCTGGGGATTCGAGTGAAAGTTACTTTCACACAGGCTGTCTATCAAAACACTGTTGCACACCACGCACACCCTTCCATGGCAGCAGTATTCCCTGATGGCTGTAGCCTCTTTCAGCAGCATATTGCACCATGTTACACTGCACGCCACAATTACACAACTGAAATGTTCTGCTGCTAAAGCCAAGGCGCCTCCTCTCACAGACACGTTCAGAGATTTTGTGGAGTTCGTGTCTCAGTGAGTAGAAACCTTTTTAGTGGTACACGGTGGACCTAAATGGTTTTAATGCTTTTAATATAGGAGATCTGTGCACAGAGTACATACAAAGATGATTACAACTGCTTAAATCTCAGATGATACAAAATTGTACCACCGTATAGTTATTACATTACTTGTAAATTGAAGAGTTTGTGTCTGTAAAGTTAAAAAAAAAAATTTGGATTTATTATATTAAAATACAAGCCCAAGCAGGAGATCAATACATCTTTATTTACTGAGATCTTTGATATTTGAGCTCCTTTGTATGTTCACCTTTAAGGTTCAGTCACTGAGCCCGTCGAGCCCGTCAGGCTCCAGAGAGGAGACCGGATAGTGATCATGCTGGAATAATCCTTCTCTGACAGGCTAGTGGAGACTGGTAGTCAGACAGTATTTTTGTATGATCACAGATATTCATGGCGCCGTCTATAAATATCATCAACCCAACACCTTTTGCACTTCTGCAGCTCTGTGTCTTCACACTCCCACCACATGCATCACTGTCAGGACGTTACAGTCTCTGTGGTTGTCCTGGACAGCTTCACAGCACACATGCTTGAGCCCGTGTGACCTGAACATTTTTATCGGTCTCGTCTGACCAAGTAATGTGCTCCCAGTATTCAGCGGGCTTCTTTCTGTGTCCTCGAGCAGAAATCTGCCAATTCAAATATACAGATTCAGTGGAGCTGCTGAAAGAAGCTCTCGTCACTTTAACCAGACTGAGAAAACTGAGAAAATCCATATTTACGTATTTCTTCAGAATTTGCAGGAGAAACCTGAACACGTTTTCATGCGTGGTAGCTTGAGGTCGCTCAACAGTAAAACGTAGGCATTGGTCGTAAAACGTGTCCGCACAAACGACCTATGAGGTCCTTTTTAAAGGAGGACATTCTCTTTAAATCAGGTACGGCTCAGATATTTTCATGGTTCATCTTGCCAGCGTTTTTAGTCTCCCAGCAAAGGAACATCAGAGCGAAGTCTGAAGCAAAGATGACATTTTTCAATCAAACTGAGCGCAGCCGTGAGCTCAAGTATAACTTTATTTATCAGACAAACAGATCAAATCTAAGAAATAACATTTAATTTAAACGAGACAGAGATTAAGGAGTTGGGTGCTGTGTGTGTGTGTGTGTTTTGTGTGAGTGTGTGGTGAACAAGCTGGACTGGTAAATCAATGGAGCTGTTAATTAAAGAGGACAATGAAGTGACTGTTTGCAGTTCAGACAAATAGAACTGGTTGTCTTTAAGTCCATACCATCAAGATAAATTCGAGCTGACAGAATCACTAAAAATCTAGTCATCGAGACTTTAATGTGACTAAGGTCTGCTTGTTAAACCTCGTTTTCAACCTTGCTTCCTGCTGTTGGTTTTGTGTTCATATTTTAACACTCAAAGATCGTATGTGTGACCTCATTAGGACAGGGAGTAACGTAAAAGTAATGTAACGAGTCACGTAACGAACTGCTTTCTACTGCGAGCCATGAAATAATGTACTGCATTTCTTTAAGAATCATAACGAGTAATGTGTAATTCGTTACTTCTTGTGAGTAACGACCACAGCACTGTGAATGAGACACTGTAATCAGGTCTTTTTTTTCTGCACACACTCCAGCAGCATGACTCTGCAGTAATGTAAATACAGTTATTTCCACAGGTATTCGGACAGTAACGGGTTTTATCATTTTAAATCAAACGAGGTGTGACTGACAGGTAGGCCTTCAGCTTTAATTAATGGGAGTTAAAATGATCACATGAACTGTTCAGGAGTTACAGCCATATGTAAATTTTTGTTATACTCGCCTATCTTTAAGGTGCTATTGGATTTCTTTAATAAAGCCGAATTCCAAAGCACCCTATTGTTTGAGTTGAGGGCATGAGGTGTAAAATTTTCTGCCAAAACACCAACGGTCTTAGTGGATCGGTGGAGGCCCAGGTTAAAAACTAACTACCACCAGTGCTGGTAAACTGCAGGGTGTGGGTGGAAATTATGCTACTGTGGACTTAAGGCAAAGGTAGTGGAGAGGGGGAAGGCATGTTTGGAGGCAGCAAGCGAAAAGAGTGTGGAGGTGAAAATAGGGACTTTAAATTTAGGAAGATGGAGTTGCCAGGCAGGAGAGAAAGAGGAAGAGAGCATGAGGAAGGCTGGTGTGACAGAAGAGGATAGGGTGAGATGGCGGCAGGTGATCCACTGTGGCGACCCCCAAAGGGAGCAGCCAAAAGAAGAAGAGGTAATACTACCACTACTGCTATACTATAGAAGTGCTGCTGCTTTGCCCCTTTTCTTTCCGTAATCATAAAGCTTTTGGGCCCTAGGAGGTATCCTAGTATCCTAGTCAGATGTCCGAACCACCTCTTGCTGCAGTTGTACAGGGACTGAATGGCCTCTTGCAACTGCTGGTGCCCATCAGCTGCCTCTAGAATCCCATAGGCTAACCAAGCCCGATAGGACTCCTTCAGCTTGATGGCTCCCTTCACCTCTGGTGTCCACCATCTGGTTCGGGGATTGTCACCTTGCAGCTGCAGCTCCGTGCAGCAGCCTCAACAATAGAGATGTGGAAAATGGTCCATTAAGACTCAATGTCCTCAGCTTCCCACAGAATATATTCGAGGTTCTGCCAGAGGCGGGAGCTAAAGAGCTCACAGACTGGGGCCTCAATCATCAACCTGCGACCTGGAGTGTCCTGGTGCCACGTGCACAAACTTGTTTGCACAGAAGTCCAATAACAAAACACCACTCAGGTTCAGATCGGGGAGGCCGTTCCTCCCATTCACGCCCCATGACCGTATGGCGCACCCTCGACCACCCCACCCAGAGGCTCCAAGAAGGCTGGGTACTCTGAATTGACATTTGGCACATAAGTCACATCCCTCACCCAAGGGGGCAGGGAAGTGACCTTCTCATCCTGTCAGAGCTTTCGGCCGAGGTCAAGAAGAAGGACCCAAATGCAAACCAGGGCAAGACAGCAATTGGTAATGCACAATATTTATTTACAAAAATCACAGGATGAAACAAAGCCAGGTGAGGAAAAATCCAGGAGGAGAGACTTGTAGGCCGATCGTTCGCAGGTATGGAGGGTACAGGCAGGGGAAGCCTCTGTGGATAAAGAGAAGGATATGTTATTGTTTGTCAGAAGTGAGTTCGTGGTGCAAAGATATTCCAGGAAAAGGCAGAGGATCTTACTTGACTGTCAGACTTGAGAAATCAAGGAAGGGGTATGGAGTTGCTGTGGGAGGCTTGAGGTTGTCCCGGAGGGCCAGCAGGCGACGGGTAACAAGGAGGCTGGTCCAGAAGGTAAGGCGGGTGAGTATATCCAAAACACTGGCGAATGCAAACAGAGTTGAACCTAGTAGTACTGATGCTAGAAAACACAGAGACATGAGCAAAAGCACAAAATCCACAGGAAGGCCGGGAGTTCCTACCATACAATCGCAGACACTGGCAATGACTGGGGAATCAGGGTGAGCCTTAAATACTGCCTTGATGGCCACCAAACAAGAAACAGGTGCGACAGCCCTGACCACCATTCCCGCCCTAGAGGGGCGGAAAACTCCATGCTGCCCGCCTCCTGGAGAAAAGGGAAAGAGAGGGAGAGCACCACAGCAACAATACCACATCCTGACACATCCACCTGAAAACTCCAATGTAGAGGCAGCTTGACCCCTGTGATGCCTCCTGTGGGTGGTGGGCCTACACTGGTCACCAGGCATTCTCCCTTGGGCACCCTCTCCAGTCCTGGCTCCTGGGTGGGGCCTCACTAACCCATTTTCTGGTCAAGGTAAATTGTTCTCTTGATCTTTCTCTCATTAGAGTTGTCTGAATCGCTTGTTGTCTGGCTCCTCACCCAGAACCAGTTTGCCTTGGGAGACCCTACCAGGGCAAAAGCCCCCAGACAACATAGCCCCAGGAATCACTGGGACACAGAAATGCCTCCACCACAATAATGTGGGGATTCACAGAGGGGGATGTAGAATATTTGAGATTTAATATTGCTGACAGCATGTTGCAAATATCAATATCCTTGTGTATACTTCACATTTTTACACATAAATTCAGAGGTCTATTTTGACAAAATGATGATGTGCCAGGTTCAGATTGATTTGACATTTATTCTCTATCCTTTCATCAGCAACCAGCTCCACCAGCTCCATGGAGGATTTTACTTTTCAAAGTAACATTATTAATGGACTGCATTGCATTTTTTTCTCCTGACTGGCTGTTCCTCAAATAAATAAAACTTGATGTAAAATGTTTGAAGTCCAACTGCAGTGTCAAGTCTTAGGACAAACAGAGCCAGAGGCTGCTAAGAGATGATGCCCTAGTTTGTTGCCACTATTCCCCAGCATCTGACCACCCTCTTTGTTTCTTTTATGCAGGGTTAAAGCAGCAGGAGGAACAGGATGCAGAAGCCACAAAAAATAAATAAATAATCCTTCAGATGTTGACTACATTCTCTTGTTGTGACTTCAAGGGTCATTTTCCATCTAGATCAGTGATACAACAACGTGTCTGAATGTACACTCTTCTCCTATGAGCTGAATATCAGCACTGTTTTAGTCACTCTCATGTCAAATTTGACTGTGATTAAAAAAGTGTGTGAGTGCCCTTTTACTCTTAATTCCCTTCAGCACCCTACCAGCATGAGTAAAAGGTTAGGATGACCTGCATTAGAGGAGAGCTGCACCTGCAATACCAATGGAAAATGTTACATATAGACAAAAACAAGGTCAGTAAAAATTTAAGAGGTGCCACTTCAACTAAGTTTCGAGCATAAATCATGGTTAATGTTAAACTGCAGCATAACATTATTCATCCTCACATTCCTACTTTCTGACTTTAAAAGTGCTTCAAAGTGACCTCTCTCCTGGAGCAGTTACTGAAAGCTTCTAAACAAATTTCTGCTTTGTGCAGCCACCACAGATGGTGTTAGTAACATTTGGCTTCTTACCTAAGAAGGTAAAGGATTAATTATTCATTTTAATAATAATGACAATGATGTATTGCTCAAAGTTCAACAGCCTGGCACTCTAGTTGCTGCTCCAGATGCTGTAATTATCTGTGAGAAGTAATGTGTTTTCTTTGTTGGGTTTTGAATTTAAAAAGTAGCAATTTGATGTTGTAAAATATGTAGTCCTAATGACTTCACACATAAATCCAAATACTACTGTATACAGGGGCATAGAAATGAGTTTACTGTTGGGGGGACACATGTCGGAAACCTGACAGATCCATAAATACTCTGAGCAAAGCATAAAAAAATGCTATTTGATCTTTGACTTTGTTCTTTTTCAAATGTATCTTGGAAAAATAGTGTGGAGTACACTTATATTATTGTATTCTATATTATGTATAATTTACATAATTGTTACCAGTGCACAGATAAATGTTTGCAATGCACAGATAATAGTTACCAGTGCATAATTACACGTTACCAATGCACAAATAAATCTTACCAGTGTACAGATACATGTTACCAGTGCACACGTAAATGTTACCAATGCACAAATAATTGTTACTAGTGCACAGATAAATTTTACCAGTGCACAGATAAATCCCCGTCTAATTTCGTATTGATTTTAAGATTCTTTTACTTACTTTTAAAGTAACATACATACATGCTAACTATTGTAACAGTAAATACTACAAAATACTACCCTAAAATAGTCACTAAAATACTCACTAAAACTTCTCGGATGGTCTATACCTCACAGCAAAGCAACAATATTTGTCACACAGTTCCATTTAGGCACAAATGACAGAAACATGGTTAAGAGGTCCACAAATCCAAGTGTCAGCAACTCAGATCAATGGAGGCCTCTAAAGTTAAACCTTGTAGATTAAAGTTAGGTGTGCTGCTGCCCTATACATACCTCGTGTTCAAACTTCATACTGGAAACAAGATTTGCTTTTTACTGTTCCTTCCTTTTACAATAAAAATCTTTGGCAAACATACCTTACAAAATTACAATAAGTGTCAATGAAACTGGGTCTGTGATCCATGAACAACAATGTTGGTTTAAAAAAAGCTTCCAGCAGTTGCATGAAGAAGCTGTAAAATCAATAATAAATCAATAAAATTAGCCCAATTGTTCATTTAAAAAATTAATATATATATAAATGAATATACAGTACAGTACTGTGCAAAAGTCTACATCCACCACTCATTTCTTCATATTTTGCCAGAAAAATGGGGAAAAGGTGCATTAATTTATTCAAATATGTGCAAACATAAATGGGAATAATCTATATAAGGCAAAAATAGAGTTTGCACAGTTATAATGACCCTAATTCTTCAACACAGTCTGAACTCTCTCAGGTAAACTTTGTTTCCAGGCTTTCTTTCCAGGTATGTCTTTAATGCATTGGCATTGTCGTCCTGATAAATGAAACTTCATATCAGATACATTAGATACAGTGTATCAAAATCTGAGGATTCTTTCCATCAATTTTGACAGGATCCACAGGATGCACATTAAAAAAAAAACAAATGTTATTGTCATGTTGATGATAGAGGGGGGAAAAAAATCAGCAACTCAAGCATATCTATCAAATAACATGACAGGAAATGCTCGGCTTACCATTAAATTCACTGGGATTCCTCTTCTATAATATTTCCGTCTACATTATCTGTGCACACAGTTTTATTCAGGCTTACTGCAAATATTACACACATTAGAACATCTAAGCGTGATTTCTTTGGATTGGTTCAGTGTTTGATCCAACTTTGAGCAACTCCTCGCTTTACTTCTTTGAGTAATAATAATCCACAATAATCATGGCTCACATCATTTTCACTTTCTCCTTTATGGGGTGCTGTGCAGGATTGAGTGCTGATTCCCAGACACTCCCAGACAGCTCCCTGCTCTCGGAAAGACATCAGTGATGAGACGCAAAGTTAATGGGATACATCTTTATAAGAGCATACACACCACATCAGCCTGAAGAAGAGGGCGAGCTCTTTGGGAGGGTATTTGCATAAAGAGATATACTGAAACCAGCTGCAGAGAGAAAAACACTGCAGTCAGTCAAGATTTAAAAAGGTGCATTACCGTCACCTGCTGGTAGATCTCTGTGTGCAGCAATGATGAGCTAACAGCGTGGCAGCAGGAAGAGCTTGTTCTTCTTCTGAACTTGTAAACACAGTGGTTCTGCCCATTAACTTCATTTACATCTTTAAGCTTTTTGCGGTTGCCACAGCTGGGAACAATCACAGCACGCTTGTTTACTTTCTGCCACATTTAATACTAAAATGTGTTGCATGTTTTCTGTATGGCCGTCATCAATGAAATGTTTGCAGCTTTACAGCACTGCAGTCTGAGCAGGAGCACAGCTCTCGCATGCAGACACACATCACAGAAAGACACGTTTG
>VUQJ01018157.1:7270-18007 GCA_015108635.1 Andinoacara biseriatus | reverse complement strand
TTATTGCTCCCTTTATCACCTCCTTCAGCTGGAGCGTCCTTCACAAGAGGACGAGAGATAACATCATCCCAGAATTCATGGCGACGCTCCATCCTGATGAAAACGAACTGCATGTTTGAAGGACCCACAGCTGCTCTCTGAGCATCATGAACGTCACATTGAATGCACATTTGGTGGAAAAATAACCACCCTGAGCTTCATCACAGTGATGGTCAGTTTGCATTAATTAGCAAGAACGTGCTGAAGTGAGAACATCTTCCTTCAGACTTTCCTTCACCTCATGGCAAAGTGATGAGGAAGAGACCCTCAGAGACCGATCAGAGCAACTACAGCCAGACCGGGTGTAGAACAGCAGAAGGTGTTTTCCCTCTGGGGAGGACAGGAAGCTCCCGGAGGAGCAGGAGAGTGTGGTCACAGCTGTTGCCTCCATTAAAGATAATTTAGCAGTTTTATCTGTTTAAATGTTACAAAACAGCAGGAAGAGGAGGAGGTCAGAGGTTCACCTCCCTCCTCATGTCCTTTCCTCACTCACTTGTCTCCTAGCAAGAGGAAACATGGAGAATGGACAGGAAGTCTGAAAATCTGCTTTAATTGCACCCTGATCATCACCCTGGAAGAGAAGAAGAGTCGAGTCGAAATGAACTTTATTTCTGCAGCACTGATCCAACCCGTTATAAACAGCTGACAGGTGGTCACATGTCTGCAATCAATCAATCGACTGATTGATTGATGGGCCACAGAGAGAAAACCAATCACAGCAGAAGTCTCTGGGAACAGCTCCTGACATCTGTCAACACTCTAATAGCCAATGAGCGAGCGGTTTCATACTTGGACCCGCCCCCTCCTCGACACGTTTAAAAAAAGAAGAAAAAAAATCAAGATGGCAGCAACAAACATCTCGAGGCCTCCAAACTTCAGAAACCAGCAATGATGTCACAGCAGCCCATGTGTTGACCAGATGTTTTAGTTGGAAGTGTAACCATGGAAACCCAAAAATCTGATGCTCATTTAACGCGCAACTCGTCCATCATTTCAATACGTAATTATTGGTAAACGCGTATTCGTGAGCCAGCGAGTAAACCCTCTGAGGGACGTTTTAATTTACACTGAAGCCCGTCAGACGCCTCAGCAGGTATTTTAAACCACGCCCACTCTGGAACGCTGCCTGTGACGATCGTCCTCGTTCACCTGGACATCAGCGAGATTTGAGTAATCGATTACATCCTGACTGTGTAAAAGGATCAATAAGTCCATCAGCTCCGGCGCTTCAGTTTCAGTTTAGCAGCTGCTTAAAGTTTTATTCAACAAACGCTGAAGCTCAGACATCTTCTCACTGATTGGCTGATTGATTTCCTGTCTGCCGACTGATGAAGAGGACCAATCACACGCTTTATAAAGGAGGGAGTGAAGGAGACGAGGAGACAGGGAAGGAAAGAAAAGCTGAACGTTGGTTTGATGGAGGATGAAAGACTCGGCAGGGCGATGGCACCCCCCTCAGGACAATAAAACAAACTGCAGATCAATTAAACTGGATAACAAATTTATACTTTTCTCATGTTTTTGGGTTCAGTACATGTAAACAAACAAAAAAAATATGTTTGATCCCAAAACTTTGCTTCATATATTAATAACATTTTGCATATTAAAAACGCGTCATTTTCACCTATAAAGCTAACTAGTGGATTTCATTTAGGTTTTAACCTTTTTTCAGCTCTTCTCTCTTCAAAAATTGCCAATTAAAATGGTAAAAACTTTCAATCAAAAGAAAAAAATAATACATTGATTTATTTGATGGATTCTGGGGCAAAAAATAATAATTCTAAAATCCACAAAAGCAAAGTTTGGCAGGAATAATGGACATTATATCATTTTACAATAAAAGGAGTCAGAAAAAAACACTTGCTTGTTAAGGACAAACATCGTGTTACAGTGTAATCACCTGATCATCAGACACTGGAAAAATACAATCAGTCTTGGAACAAAAAGAAATATCGATAATTTAGTTTGTGATCATTTTTTTAGGTTCACACGTCTGTAAAAACTTTATTTAAACATGTTTCTGCAGCAAATGAAAAAAAAATGGGAGGGAAGGAAGAAAGGGAGGAAGTAGGCAGGGAAGGAATAATGGAATGAGGTAATAGTGAAGGAAATAGAAAACAAGGAACAAAGGAGCACTGAAGGGTGGAAGGGGGAAAGTCAAGCAAATAAGGAAACAGGTTGGAGAGGAGGAAGATTCACTTCCTGTTCACTGCCTATATGAAACTCACCTGCTTCTGCGACCTTTGACCCTTCAGGTGAAGACGCGGTTCCTGTGAGCCCTGCGCTGCGTCTTACAGGCGATGAGCTCAGGCGTAGTGACACTTCCTGTTCTGATGGGTTTCATCGTTCTTCCTGACTGAACACATCAGGCTCCAGTTTTCCATTTTTTATTGTTTCTTTATTTAAAACTCAAACACTTTTTTTAACACCACAAAAAGTCAAACTTTTTTTTGTCCCTACAGACAGGGTGAGGGGTCAAAGGTCAAATATGGGGTTAACTATTACCTCGCTGCAGATAAATGAATATTTAAAAAACACATCTTTAAAATCCTTAAAAAAATAAAAACCTGAGTCTATTTACAGTATTGCCTTAGATATGATAAGTTAACCCTGACATCACCAGGTCAGACACTTGTGACCTTTGACCTTTACACTCTGAACGACAACACACCAGTTCAAAGACCGCGCCGTGTTCAAACTGCGGAGCGAGCACGAGAAACGGTAACCGAGCGAAGTTTAGTCGAAGAAACGAAACCAAAAGCAGTTTCCTGTCGCGCTCGTGTTTGCGTCACTGAAATGTAACTGACGGGGGACATTTTTTGTGCTTTATTCGAATTGTTTGGTGGTGGTTGTTCAGTCCCTGAAACGCATTAAAGAAACGTTTAAATCCACATAAATTCAGTTTATTTCACAGACGCTTTCTTCACCTCAGACCGATCCGACTCCTGAATGTTCCGGCTTCCACATTAAATGATTCAAACCAAACTAACTGTGTTACAATAAAAACAAAGTAGACTCGACTGTGTGAAGACAAAATAGAAACTTCTTAAAATACAGACGCAAATCTGACCACAGTTTTTATTCCAGTGGTTATTCAGGAGCTTGTGACTGAATCACATTTTAAAAACATGTTTGATTGAACCTGAAGTCTTCAGAGGATAGAAAACGGTGTGCTGCTTTCAGGAGTGTAAATGTGAGAAAAGCTCACAGTTCACAGCAGTCAGAGCTGCGCCGCTCAGTGAGGACCAAACAGGAAGTGGCAGGACAGGAAGGAAGCGGAGAAAGATGAGCCCAGACGGCTGACGCGTCCTCATCTTTCTTCAGGTTCACGTGTCGATATTCAACTCCCCGTAAACTTTTCTGCACGGTCGACTTTAGTTAACGTTCCCGCTCTGCGTCTGTTCAGCTGCACGACGCCTGAATTAGATGTGACAGGCGTGCCCAGTTTCAGGCTCCGCCCCCTGCAGGAGTTCCCAGAATTCAGTGCACAGAAGCTGTAACCGATGTTTGTGTTTCTCAGCATCTTTATTACCGATTTAAAAAAGGTTTTCTGAAAACATTTTATTTTGTTTGGAGTTACTTTGTGACACTTTCACCTCAGCATTACCTTCTCCATTGAATCTGCTCTGATTTGTATTAAAGCTGTTATATAAATAAAATTTGATTAATTTGAAATGATGAGTTTCGTTTGAGTACAACTCCAGACATTTACTATGTTTTCAAGGCACCTGGATAAACCCACAACCAATCAGAGCCACTAAAATGACACTAAGGTGCTGGCTGTGATTGGCCAGGCTGGGTGCAAATCTGCCCGACGACTTCAGGTCAAAGTTTAGGTTCTTCTGTAGGACGCGGAGCCGGAAGTGTGGCACGACGGCAGCCTGAACATCACGAAGAGACGGGCAGCCTGAGGACGAGTCTAAAAATCAGTAATCAAAAACAAACACAACAGAACTAATAACTCCTCCCACCCTGTAAACACCTACAGCAAATCAAACACACACCAGGAGGGTCTGCAAATCAGACCTGAGCTGCAGCAGGGGAGTCCCTGTGATCCCCGGTTGATACATCCTGAAGGGGGCGCTCTCCTGTTGCACCAGAGCGCGATGCGGCTGCAGCATGAGCCGGCTTCTTCTTCTCTGGTCTGTTCTAAACACTGACTGAATCAGACTCAGTGTGGACGAAGAACAGAAAATGAGCCTCCCGAGGATGCTTGGACTTCCTGTTTCTGCAGAATGGCCTCTGATGTCAAAGGTCAAACAGTAAAAGTGTAAAAAGAAATAGAGGTCGGGACTGCAGGAGAGGGGGAGAGCGCTTCCTGCTCCTCGGGAAGGTGAAACGCCACACTTGCTGGATGGCGGCAGCCCTGATTCACAGTAAGCAGCCAATAAAAACCAGAGCAGAGAGCGAGGCGGCGTCCGGGCGATCTGACTCAGATAATCGCCGGCTGCTTTCTTTTTTTTTTTTCTTTTGCTAGTTTAATTTGGGGTGACTGTGACTCAGGGGGGGTCGAGCAGGTCATCTACTAATAGGAACGTTGGTGGTGTGATCCTGTCTGCTCCAGTCTGCGTGTCCTGGGAGGCGCTGAAACCCACTCAGGAGGCAGGAAGCTGCGGACCGGCGAGGCGTTCAGACGAGGGTCAGAGTTCAGGGCGAGGAGGGAAACGTGGCGTCTTCAGCAGGAAGTGACGGGTTCAGACAAAAACTCTCAGAAATTCTCTAAAAATTAACACGTGACTCACAAACGCAAACTATCTCAGGGGACGCTGCTGGTGGCGGCGGCGGCGGGTGACAGGACGGGACGCCACACAGACGACGGTCAGCTGCAGGATTACTCATCTTCATCGTCATCTTCATCGCCGTCATCGTCTGCCTCCCTCTTCCTCTTCTGCCCTTGAGTGCCCGCCACATCCTCTGCAGAAACAGAACAGGCCAATCAGAGCAAGCTCCACCCACACAGGCCCCGCGTGAAGCTGCAACACTATCTCACATGCTCACCTTCCTCCTCTGCATAATCTTCCTCATCCTCTTCCTAACATGAAGCACAGAGAGAAAGAGTAGCGGATTAACTTAAGAAAATAAAAGCTTCTGATTGGACGACAATAAGGAAGCTCTGAGTTGACAGTTTGGGCGGAGACAGGAAGTGAACAAAAACGCCAAATTTAATTTGGAAAATGACCCTAGAAACGACGCTCACGCACTCCGATGGCGGTTGGAGGAGCCGGGGATTGAACCAGTGACCTGATCAGTGGATGATCCACTCTACCACCTGAGCCACAGCCTGAACCCAAACCTAAGTGAAGCCTCACCTGGTTCCCCCGGTTCACCTGGAAGCCCAGCCCCGCCTCTCCACCCTCTGAGCCGTCCTCATCGTCATCTTCATCGTCATCATACACGCTGGTTGGCCCCGCCCCGTCCTCGCCATCCTCATCTGCAAACACAGAGCACGATGACACAGAGACCAGGGGGAGGAAGAGGATTCGCCTTCCGTCTGAGCCGAGCCTCACCTTCATCGTCCGCCTCAGAATCAGGCGCCTCGTTGTCCTCCTGGTCGAAGCCATCCAGGTAGGTCACCTGAGGCAGCAGCTCGAACACGCTCTCCCGGTAGTCCTCCAGAGACGTGATCTCACAGTTAAACAGGTCCAGACTCTGCAGGCTCTTCAGGTGTTGCTGTGGCAGGAAACAGCAGGTTAGAACCTTAAAACGGTGAGTTTGCTGTACACACAGCTGGCAGCAGTATGAGAACCTCACCAGCGCCTCGACGGTGCTCAGCTCTTTGATCTTATTCCCACTCAGGTTCAGGTACGTCAGATTTGGACATTTCTCCGACAGCTTCTCCAGAGAACCTGACAGGCTGTTATCGCTCAGCTCCAACTGAAGAGAAACGGAGAGAACGTGAGAACGTTAAGCAGTCAGGAGAACTTCACTCTGCATTTGATCATTCGTTATTATTAATCTCTGGCTCTCTCCCCTCAGCCCCAACCGGTCGCAGCAGATGACTGCCCCTCCCTGAGCCTGGATCTGCTGGAGGGTTCTTCCTGTTAAAAGGGAGTTTTTCCTTCCCACTGTCACCAAGTGCAGCTCATAGGGGGTTTTCTCAATAGATATTTTGTGTAACAGCAGCGAGAAAAATACAATCTAAACATCAAAGTGAGAGTGCCAACGACGAGTACTAAACTATACATATATAAACAAAATGAATATAAAAATTTATGTACAAAGGAGTAGTGCAACCCGCATTGATAAATATAAACAGTAATATATACACTATAAATCAGAGTATGAACAAAAGAATCGGGAACACAGCAGCAAGAGGATAAATACAAAATTTTGTGTAGGACATAATGTCCTGACAGGTGTGTTCACCTGTCACAGAAAGAAGAATTATTATATAGTTTTATAGAGAATAGTGGGAATGATTTCCTGAAGCGAAATATAGGCATGAAACATTTAATAAATATAAATAAATTTACGCTTTGATGAAAATTTTCTTCCTGAAATTTCTGTTAATAATTTTTTGGTTCCACTACGCACTGAATTAATTTAATAGCTGTGATAGACGGCTTTCAATTTTGGCAGTGTTGGTCCTCTGTAGCACAAAGGCGCCCCCTGCTGGGCAGAAATATCACCATCCAGGAGCCTTTAAGGTTCTGAAGGTCTTCCAAAGACTCCTCTCTGACATACAGAGGATGCGCTCTAAATCAAACACACGACTTCTTCCCCCTGAAACCACCTGATGGAAAAATGTTTAAACAGGTACTTGATGTCAGACAAACATTGTGTAGTACCTTGCGTAGTTTGGGCAGTGAGGGCAGCTTGGTGAGCGAGGTCAGCCCCACGTTGACCATACTGAGGAATTCGAGCTCCGTGAACCCGTCGGTCAGACCGTCGACCTCGCCGTCTGCCGAGCGGCTGTTGTCCAGCACCAGCTCCGCTATCTGAGGATGGAGAAAAGCATGATGGGACATAATCGCCTGATCAGTGACATCTACCCCTCAACATAACACAAACAGCTTTAGAACCACAATTTACTGATCATTGCGAAACATTATTAATCCAATCTGTACCTGACTGTATGGAAGACTAAACATGACCCCTTTCACTTGCGGATGGAGAGCGTGCTGGTGTAACCAGACAGCTTTCTGCGCTTCACTCCATATCGGACCTTGGTGCTGCCTCTGTGTATCTGACAGTACTCACAGTCCTCACCTGGATGCCGCTGATCATCTGACTGTCTGCCAAACAGTTGGTAGCCTCCTGGCCTCTCCTGGGACACCTCTATGCCAAGACTCACCCATGGTGTACTCTCTTGGTTCTGTCTCCCTGTCCTGGCTTCACTACCTGCCTTGATCCAACACCAGGTGTCCCCCCCTCCTCCCCCCCTCCACAGAATATAACCCTAACCACGGTTTATATCCTGTAGCTTGTGCCCCAAAGGTCGTGGTGGTGGGTTAGCTGAAATCCTGGTTCTAGTCTGAGCTTCTCACTTCTATCTGCTCCATGTCTCCCTGCACACTTTTACATGTCAGCTCTCAGTTTCACACAACACATTAAAGGTCTGACCCAGGACAGAGGTTACACGCTGGACGTGGTTTACTCCACCGGCACAAATCCTTCCAGTCTGAAGTTCTCTTCCTGTGAACAGGCTGCACACCAAATGCACCATCAAGGTATTAAAAAATATGGAAATAAAGTATCTCATAGAAAACACAATGTAGTAATTTTTTATTTGGGTATTTCATCAGTTATGTCTAATTTTAGCCCCTTCTGGAAGTGGGATTAAATCCGTTGATCCATGGTTGATCCTCCATACAGCTGTAGTCAAGGAGGTCATTCCAGGGGATCAATAATCTGATCAAACGTTTTATTGATTGATGATCATGTTTGTTTGTTTGTGATTCTGAAGCTTTTCTCCTGTTTCCTGTTTATATAACAGCACCTCCTCCTCCTCCTCCCCCCGCAGTGAGCGCGCTTTAACCCGCTTTAATCTGCGGCCGGTGGGGAGGCGCAGCCCCGCAGTCCCATCACCATCTGCGCCCACCCCCACCATCCATGAAACATGACGGTGGCGCGGAGTGTGTTATTCAATTGCTGTGGCTTATATAACACACACACACACACGCGCAACTCTGTACCACGCGCACACACACCGGTTCCGTTACTCCACTCACTATCCGCGCTGTAACGGAGATTAACAGAGGAACATCAGCAGTAATCCATCCTAATCTGCCGTACTCTAAACCCTCAACGTAACGCCGGCGCCCGGTTACCCGGTAATCTCGTTACACTAACTGGCCGCAGTGTTTTCGTGTCCGCTTCTGTCAGACAGGAGGGGGAAAATGTCTGCCGGTTAATCCGCTTCGGTAACGATAAATCGGTAACGCGTTACTGCCCGTCGCACCGCCTCACAAACGATAAAATGACACTGAAATGAACTCGGTGCCGCTGCACCGGCGGCTGACTCGGTAGAATGTCCGTGAAAGGATGTTTCCGTCGAAGTTTGACCCGCCGGTGATTTAAAATGTCCGCTCAGAGGAGCGGCGACACGCAGCGGTTTATTCCGGGACTGAGAGCCCCAAACCACCCGGGACTGACCGTCTACAACCGCCCCGACTCTGATCTAATCCCCTTAACCTGCCTCCTCGGTTCCCTGCATCAAAACCGAGTGCCGGCGATAATAAAGTTCCCTTCGCCGCGTCCATGCGTGACGGTGTTTGGGACTCTACGACGCAAACGTCCCGCTGGGATTAGATCCGTAAACCGGCTGCTAGCTCGGACGGGGGTGGATGGTCCGAGCTGAGACGGTCCGCTTTTCGTCGTGACCGTCTCTGAGAGACTGTCATCCCGGCGGTATCTGCGGTTTAACAGCTGATCATCCAGGCAGTGATGCCCGAGAGCGGGCTCCGTGTAGGGAGCGGAGCGGGCAGCCCGGAATCCTGCCGGGCGACACTTGGCAGGTCAATAAATTATGAACGACTCACCTCCGCCGGGCTCCGGTTCCGCAGCTCGAGAGTGATCCTCTTCTTCATATCCATGCTGGAGCAGCTGATGTTGCGATGAACGGCTGTGAGAGTCCCGGGGGTTGGAGCTGTCCCTGCCCACCTCTGCTGGCAGCACTTTGCCTACTGATCCTCCATGATATCTCGAGCCTTGCCCACTCCGGCGCGGCTCCGCCCCTCACTCTGCACGGTTGGACGTACGGCTCTTAGTTGACGCTGATTGGACGGTGGGGACGCCAATCAGAGTTTATCGAGTATTATCCTAAGAGATGGGCGGTGACATCATGAAATCGAGACGGCATCGCAAAGCCTCATGGGAGTTGTAGGTTAATCCCAGGAAAAGACCCCTTTTTTTAATTAAAATAAAACTAATTAAAATAAGAGAAATAAAAAACAATTCCAATAAAAATATTTTACTTTCAAGAGCCCCACCCACCATCTATTTACTGAATGTCTGAATTGCTTTTATCTACAGAAGCCTTGCAGTCGTTCTACTATTCATAGCTTCAAAATATTTAAAAAAAATAAAAACAAACATGTCAGGTACAGCTAGCTGGCTAACTGTGCTGTGCATATACAATTTCATTCCATTGTTTATTCACAGCAGCAGTCGGCTCAAGGCGCTTTACCAATTTGTTTTTAAAAAATAAAAATTCAGAGGGAAGAAAAACTACATTTTAAGCGTTTTTGGTTAATTTTAATATTTTCACTTGTTTCAATAATATATTTTCTCACTTTTTGTGTGGACTCAAAGGATTTGATGCCCTCACCTCTGATTATTTCTGCCTTCAATGCCACAATAAGAACGACTGGACGAAGGGACACGAGTGAAAGAGCACAAGAACGCTTATAAATGAAATTTCCTGCGAGGTCAGTGAATGCTGGCTTATAAAACAAGCTTTTATTAAAAGAAAGAAGCGTTCACACCTGAGATCACAGGTAAGCAGGCAGCCATCATCATCATCGTTAAGCATTCAGGTACAGTTTACAAAAATACAAATTTTTATATACATAGAAAAAATTCGGCATCACTGAGCTTATAAAAATAAGTGAAAACATGCAGGTGAGGGGAAGGGAGAGGGCACAGGTGGGTTTACAGGTAGGCACCAATAAGGGAGCAGGCTGGGCTTCAGATTTTTTTTTTTTAAATGCTACTACCAATGAGAAGGGTGGGAGGAGCTTACTGTCACCTTGCATGGGAAGTCCTGCCAGAGGGCTACACAGGAAGTTTACCTCAGCGTTTATGAAAGAACAAGTTAAAACAATAAACACTGCTGCAGTGATGGCCGTAGAGCAGCCCGTCCAAAAAGACGCTGCACCAAACTTTAACGAGTTGCCCTCAACGCTCAAACGTGATGTCATAAAAATGTAATCAGAAATGAAGATGGTCTTTCTGCGCCAGCATGGTAATCACAAAAAAAAAGAAATAAACAAAACATGCTGATCTAACAAGGTCCAGCAGACATAGGAGTGACACAGATGTGGTTTTAGATGTACTAAAGTTCAGCTCGAACTGAAGAGTTCAGATATCCAACTGTCCATAAATGCACCACCAAAGGCGCATCATCTGAGACACGAGCAGGAGTGAGCAAGTGGACATGCTCTGCTTCCCCTTACCTCCTGTTACCTCCTGCCCCCTCCCCTTACCTCCTGCCCCCTCCTGTTACCTCCTGCTCCTGTGGTGGATGTTCCACCAAAG
>VUQJ01018143.1:2829-15773 GCA_015108635.1 Andinoacara biseriatus | reverse complement strand
AAAAAAAAGGTGGATTCAAGAGATTGGTTAGCTGGAAGTCCTTGTTTAGCAGTTTCACAGCAAATACTGTGACGTCATAGACAATAAAATGTAACAGTGAACAGAGAAAACTGAACAGACTGAAAAATATGACCCAAAAAGGAATATAAAGATATTTATGCAGCACCGGGAGAGAATAAATTTTAATTTTCTGCACTCCTACACACTCATAGTACATAAAAAATGTATTTGAGGGCTAAAAAAGTGGATTTTGCATGATACGTCTCCTTTAAATCACCATTGAGGTCAGAATACATAAGCATCAAATGGCAAGGGGTACCCTTTATTGTGGACTTAAATATTATTTATTTTATTTTTTTTGCAGATTCGAATCTGGGCTCGGAGAAAAGCAATAAACGATGGGCAGGGCAGCTATGCTCTTAATGTTACTGGACCCATCCTTAAGTTTTATGAGCATTACTACAACACATCATACCCTCTCTCCAAATCAGGTTCGTCAGCTCAGGCAGGGCATGCCTCATTTTCCTCTAACAAAAGATATATTAATATTAATTAACATTAAGAAGAAAGAAGAACATTTTTCTTTCAATGTCCAAACATATGCATTATCATATGCATGTTTGTTGATAGACGTTTTAACCCTTATTTATGTGTAACTTGAATATATTTCATGTTTATGCATTGCAATGCTAGTAGCTCTGTGAGGTTCATGCACAGGGTTTTGATAGCATGCTGACATTCACGCAATAAGATGGAACAGAAAATAAAACTGATGGGAATGTCATTTTCTTTACTGCTTATGAAGTCAGGGACACTGGGGGGCAAAACCTCACAAGCTGATGTGATATAACTTATTCTATAATGCTATAATATTTCTGTGATTCAGAACTCTCTGTAAAACTGTAGTTTTCACAAATGCAGTCAAGTGAAAAAGAAATATTTCGCAGGATTCTATGCAGTCCTGCAACAAACTACACACCTTACTGCTTCCATAGGAATTAGGAGGGTAAGTAGCAGCCAGGTGCTGCACAGCAATACAATTGGAAAAAAAACTGCCATGTTCTTCTGGACAAACTACAACACTTCAGGAGCAGTGTCCTTTGGACAGATGAGACCTAAGTGGAAATGTCTGACCAAGTTTGGTGAAAATCTGTCAGGCACAGTGGTGGAGGGGTGATGATTTGGGCTTGTTTTGCAGCCACAGGACCTGCAGTCAGTGAATCAATCATGAACTCCTCTGTATACCAAAGTTTTCTATAGTCAAATGCGAGGCCATCTGTCTGAGAGCTAAGGCTTGGCTGAAACACAGCAGCAAATCTACAACAGAATGGCTGAGACTGATGAAGTCATACAGAAGAGAACCACTTCACATTGTTGCTGCTGAAGGCCCTCTGCAAACTGTTTAATTATGGCATGGATTTTGTTTTTAACAGAGTGCATATAGGGTCATTTAGGTCCAACTGGTATATAAGCAAAAGCCATAATTTACCAAATCAAGTTTAAAACATATATATGGACATAGTCGCCTATTTTTTTTTTTTTTGTTGATCTCGAGTGCTAAGTAATCAGAATGTATGGATACATTGCACAAACACAGATACCTCCTAATTTGTGCAAATTAACATATAAATAAAATATTAGATTTTCACTCACCTAACCTCAAAACCATTTAGTGCCAATTAGGCTGCAGACAGCTAGCAGCTTAATTGGCACCAACCTGCCACTCAAAATGTGACTGACTTGCTTTTGGAACAAAATTTCTTAATTTTTCAGCCTCAGTGAACCAGATGTGTGCTAAAGTCAACACTCTGTGTTTATTTTGAGGAAAGCTTCTTATAGATTGATGATATCCAAGCTGGCCTGATGCGACGTGCTAATTTTAAAAGGAAATGTAGGCAAACTATTAAATCTTTTGTTGTTTAATTTCAAGACACTTTGATTTTCTTTCCATTTTTAATCCTTGTGCTCCGTAGATCAGATCGCTTTGCCCGACTTCAACGCTGGAGCAATGGAAAACTGGGGTCTGGTCACATACCGGGAAACGGCCCTGCTCTACGACCCCATCGTTTCCTCCACCGGAAACAAAGAGAGGGTCACAACTGTGATCTCTCATGAACTCGCACACATGGTTTGCCATTGTTTTTTTTTAACCTAAACCCAGTCTGTCAAAGTTTTAGTTTCCACAAACTAAAGAAACATTGTGATATTAAATGAACTCAGTTCCTCACTCAGTCGTCAAGTGCTGTAAAAATAAATCTACTTCTTTTGCTCCCTTTGCAAAAGCAATGACAAATCATGACAGCGGAGGAACTGAACCCTGATCCCATCACATTATAAATAATGTGAAATTCTGTGGTTTGGAATTTTTTTTAATCCCCTGTTGATTCGGTTATTGGAGCTGAATGATGAGGCTAACGTTGGCCAGAATCTAAGTTCATGGAAATGTTAATGCGTTAATACCCTGGGCACGGGTTACCACGGCAGAGCTGCTCATCTGTTTGCTCCTCATGTGTTTGTTTAGTGGTTTGGCAACCTGGTGACTCTGCGATGGTGGAATGACTTGTGGTTAAACGAGGGTTTTGCTTCATACGTGGAGTACCTTGGAGCCGACTACGCTGAGCCCACCTGGAACATTGTGAGAAACGTTCTTGTAATCACTAAAGACAGCGACGTCTGACCTTTCATAGATATCGTTGGATTATTAAACCTGCTCTGACTCTCTTCTCTCTGCTTGGATGCAGAAAGACCAGATCATTCTGTATGATGTTCAGAAGGTGTTTGCTGTGGATGCCTTGGCCTCCTCTCACCCACTGTCCCGCAGAGAAGAGGAAGTCAATGACCCTGCTCAGATCAGTGAAATGTTCAACACCATCTCCTACAGCAAGGTCTGCTCCTCTGACAATTTTACCCAGCATTTATTGCAAGATGAGCCACATTTGCAGACAATATAGACAGATATGAAGCCCATGATTGATCTGTTTTTTTCTTTTATTTAAAAAGTCATTAAAAACATGTGGCATTATTATATTACTTTGCATCAGGGCAATTAGCAGCATGACTCGGTTTTCCAAATTTATTCAGCCTTCTGAGTCCATCTGATTAATATCGCACTGTCAGGACAACACCTTGTTTTAATATTTGCTTTGGGCTGAGGGGAAAATCCTTTGCGGTTACAAGAAATTCAAGCCAACCACATTCTGGTGGTTTGTTTGTTTTTTTTCCAAGGGCGCAGCAGTGCTAAGGATGCTCTCAGAGTTTCTCACAGAGCCTGTGTTTTCCAGAGGACTCAGCGTGAGTAGTGCGTTGTGGGTGTGTTTGTGTGCGTTAGCACTTTAGGCATGAATGACGGTAAGTTTGTGGTTGTTTAAACTGCAAAACTGTCAAAACTTTTTTCCTTGCAAACTAAATTTTTTTTTCCTTCCCGTGCGATTCCTTTTTCAGTCTTACCTGAACACGTTCGCGTTCGGTAACACTGTGTATACAGACCTGTGGGACCATCTCCAGCAGGTTGGTTAAGCTGCATGACATCCCTGGTATTGTGTTTTTGGGTGTGCGCGTGTGCGATTATCTTAAAAACTCCTGCTGCTCCTGTGTTTATTGACAGGCAGTTGAAAACACACCAGGAATGCATATTCCACACTCTGTCAAAGACATCATGAACCGCTGGACTCTCCAGATGGGCTTCCCAGTGATCACTCTTGACACCCGGACAGGAAGTGTCACACAGAAACACTTCCTGTTGGATCCAGACTCTGTGGTGGACAGGCCCTCTCAGTTCAAGTAGGCGTCATTTTTACTTTGTCGTTTAAGTTTCATGTAGATGATAAATGAAGAGATTTAGTCTGAGCTCACTCAGACACCAAACAATAAAAATAGACTATATTAATCCAGTATGGCTGCTACCAAATCTATCTGTTTCTGTCCAGTTACTCCTGGTATGTCCCCATTAAATGGATGAAGACAGGTGTGGTGCAACCAACATACTGGCTCCTTCAAAAAACAGGTACAGCCATATTGACATTTACTGCACTGCATCAGTTCTGCCTACAAGCTAACAAAAACATGTTTCCTACTAGATCAGGTGACTCAACCACAGCTCGTTCCTTTATATTTCTAACTAGACGTTCACACCCAAATTCGAGTGTCAGGAGAGGAGTGGGTACTGGCGAACACAAACGTATCTGGATACTTCAGGGTGAACTACGATCCTGACAACTGGGATCGTCTCCTTTCCCTGCTCAACACCAACCATCAGGCGAGTCAGAAGCCCCTCACTGACTGGTTTGTTTGTGCCTCATGTCTATACAGTGGCCACTGACAGACCCGAACCCGGATCGGTTTGGCGTTTATATTCATGTTAGAGGGGTTTCTGGATAAAATAAAACTGCTTTAGGAAACACTGTAACTATGAACTTTGTTTCCATATTTCCTGTTTCCCATATTTGGGGTTTGTTTATGCTGGATTGGATCAGCCTGAATGAATGTCTGCTGTGACTGGCTATTATTGTCATATAATGCTGTGTGACTTGGCTTTATTGCTGGAACTTGCAGGGAAATTTTTTGTGATGATGCAATTTTGAGCTCTGAGACTACACTCACTGCACTGGCCACTTTGTTAGGTACACCCATTCAACTGCTCACTAATGGAAATATCACATGGCAGCAACTCAATGCATTTAGGCATACACAGCCTGCTGCAGTTTAAACTGAGCATCAGAATGGGGAAGAAAGGTTATTTCAGTGACTCTGAGCATGGCACGGTTTGCTGGTGCCAGACAGTTTGGTCTGAGTATTTCAGAAACTGCTGATTACTGGCATTGTCCCACACAACCATCTCCAGGTTTTACAGAGAATGGGCTGAAAAAAGTGAGCTGCAGCTCTCGGCTCAAAATACCTTGTTGATGCTAGAGGGTCAGAGGAGAACAGCCAGACTGCTTCAAGCTGATAGGAAGGCAACAGCAACTCAAATAATGAATCATTACAATCTCAGTATGTATGTAGAAGAGCATCTCTGAGCACACAATGCACCGAACCTTGAAGCAGATGGGCTACAGCAGCAGAAGACCACGCCAGGTCCCACTGCTGTCAGCTGAGAAGAGAAAACTGAGGCTACAATTTGCGCGGGTTCACCAAAATTGGTCTAAATTGGAAAAAATGTTAGCTGGTCTGATAAGTCACAATCTTCAGATGGTAGGGTCAGTGCGTAAACAACATTAGAAGGATGGCACCATCTTGCCTTGTTTCAATGGTTCAGGCTTCAGGGGGGGGTGTAATGGTGTGGGGGGTCTTTAAGCAGTACCTTAGTACCAACTGAGCATTGTTTAAATGCCACCTCCTACCTATTTGTCCATCCTTTTGGACCACAGTACCCATCTATGCAACAATGAATTAAGGCAATTCTGGAGGCAAAAGTAGGTCCAACCCAACACTAGCATGGTGTACCTAATGAAGTGGCTCATGGGTGGACCATTCATTTTAGGTAGGTACAGAGGCCTCTGACACCATTGTGTGGGGTGTGAATCACTGTTTTTTACCCTTCAGTGGCAAAAAACAAGCCGTCGAGTCAACAGCAACCATGTTTAGCAATCAGGCAGCCTTTCCGAATGCCTTCTCAGCTGCCAGACAGCAAAACAATCGCATGAGAACAATGTGTCCTTCCAGCTGATCCGATAAAGCCCAAGCTTTTGCTTATCGTGGTTTCTGAAACTACAAACACTCACAGGCCTTTTTTTCTTTTTTTTTCAGGCTTTATCAATCATCAACAGAGCACAGATTATTGATGATGCATTCAACCTAGCAAGGTACAGAAAAATGCATCTTAGCTTAAAGTATTAAAAAGTTCTGGGTAAAAAAGTATTTGTTTCTTTTCCCCAGAGCCAAAATAATCAGTACAACATTGGCTCTGAGAACAACCAAATACCTGTCCAGAGAGAGAGACTACATCCCCTGGGAGTCAGCTCTGAGAAACCTAAACTACTACATTCTCATGTTTGACCGCACTGAAGTCTATGGACCTTTACAGGTTTGCCTCTCTTTGCTATAAAAACAAAGTAAAAGAATCACATGACAGGACATTAAAAAAACTGTTGTTGGGCTATTTTATTTTAGGCATACCTCAAGAAACAAATACAACCACTGTTTGAGCATTTCAAGACAATTACATCTAACTGGACCACAGTACCTACAGGACACACTGACCAGTAACAATTCTTTTAAACACAGATTTTTAATGTTATAAAATCGAAAAAGCTAAGCTGTTACATTTTTTTTTTTACCTCTTTGGAAACTTTTTTCTCAGGTATAATCAGATAAATGCTATTGGGATATCCTGCACTGTGGGAGTGGAAGGCTGCAGGGAGCTTATAAAAAGCTGGTACAGACAGTGGATGAAAAATCCAGGTCGCAACACGTGAGTACCGAGTAGTTTCTGTCTGTTCTTCTGTGGTTCTGTTTGTGCTTTTGAGCCTCTCGTGCAGGTTTATGGAGCTTCCAAACTGGCTTTACTTTTTATGTCCACCTTTTAATAAACAGTCTATGGTCAGAATATGTGATTTTCGGTTTTTAGAAACTGTTTGAAATCGTGGCAATCACAGCTTTCCAGGTTAGAATCTGGCTCATAACCAGCAACATAAAGTGGAGATTGACACCAGAGTTTTTATTCAAAGTAATGCATGTTTTAAGCCAAAAACGGCAGCCAGGAGTTCATGAAATTCAAGAAGTGATGTCCCTCCAATGATGACCTCTGGCATGCCTTTATCCACACTTTATCAGATGTTTATAATTAGCAATTAAGTCCAGACAGCATCCAAAGACTCTTGCGCTGCTCACTGCAAGGCCAGTAAGGCTGTGACAATGGTTACTTCTCATTGTCATAATTCAGACCTCATAAATTCAACTGTTTGCACCGATGTAAGTGTGTGTGTGTGTGTGTGTGTGTGAGAGAGAGGAGTTAGCCAATGTTTTGGGCAGTTGGGATTCATTTTCTAATCTTTTTTGTGCTGCCCAGGATCCATCCCAACCTGAAAAGCACGGTTTACTGCCACGCCATAGCCTTTGGTGGCGTGGAGGAGTGGGACTTTGCCTGGCGCATGTTCAAGAACGCCAGTGTGGCATCTGAAGCTTCCAAGCTCAGGTCGGCACTGGCCTGCAGCCAAATACCTTGGGTTTTGAACAGGTTTGTGCAGTGCTAGTGGATACTACTGTATCAACAAAGTAAATGCTTGACTTTATTTGAACATAGAGAAAGAAAACCTAAGAGCAATTACAGGAATTACACCATAATGACTCATACACACCACTGACAGCTTTATATGTCGCATTGTGAAGTAGTTGTGAAGAGATCTTGAACCGAGCTTTCCTCTTTGGCTTGTACTCTATTTACTGCCCATGATGGTGGAAGAAATACGTCCTGCATGTGGATTCTGGCCACCAAGTGTTTTTTTTTTTGTTTGTTTTTTTATCATGTCTGAGATGAGTTTGTTTTTAATCCTCCCATGCAAAATAAAGTGGGAGGATACTGTCATCATACCATCTGTCTGTCTGTCTGTCAGGTTTTACCTTTCCGGTCTATTGACTAAGCTGAGTTGAGCCATGATATTTGGCAATCTGGCGTATGTGTGTCATGATCCTGGGCTGGTGGCCAAGAGTTTTGAGTTTCTTTTTTTTTTTTGGTTGTGGATGTTATGTATCAGGATTTTAGTCCCCATTTGTTTCCTGTTTAGTTCTGAGTTAGTTTCCTGTTTCATTCCCTTTTCCATGATCTGTGTTTTCCTTTGGTGTCATGGTCTGGTTTGGTTTCCTCTGTGTCAAGTTTATGTTTAGTCACTTCTGGTTTATTTTTGACAGTCTTGTGTTCCTTGTGCGTTGGGTTTAGTTTTGCTTCCCCTCGTCCCGTCAGTGTCATTGTGTTCACCTGTGTTCTCACCTGTTTCCTTTTCCCTCGTTATTGCTTAGTGTTTATAAGGTCTCAGTGTTGTTTAGGTCCTTGTCGCGTCGTAGTTAGTTTTCCCCACTGTGTGCGTCTTGTTTATGCTACGTCCACGTTTTGCAGCCAAGCATTTTGAATTTAAGCTTTGATTTATAATTAAGCTCCTCGCCTTGTGAGTCCTGCATTGGGGTCCTCTGCTACGCTGGCCACAGCCCTAACCTCTTCAAAGATGTGCAACACAATATTCATATTCCTGGATGTTTCGCACCCTTTGTACACTTTGCCTGTAGTTATCTGAAGTGGAGAGTAAACAACATGGAGGATTTCAGGCTGCTAATACATATGCTAATGAGATGCAGTCGCTTTCTCATGGCTGATTGGCTTAACCTAATCATGTGATCATATTGTGCTGTGTGATTGGCTTTACCTACTTTGACTGAAATGGAGAAAGTGAATTTTTACCTAAATTTCTAGGTAAAGCCAGTCTATTTATAGTAACATCAGTTCTAGGCTGCAGCCTTGCTGATTAGCATGTGATACCAACTTCTGTTTGGCTGAGCATTGTCTATCATGTTGATCAGGGATGACTTATGGCCATAAATAATACAGACTCTAAATCATCATTGAGCAATATTAAAGCATACCTGCTGCTCAGCAATATTGCTCAAATGTAAACAACATGGTTGCCTTATGTTTTGTACATAGTTATGATTATGATTATAGTGGGTGCATAATGAAGTAATATTCCTGCACACACAAGTATATGATGTGAATACCTTGTAAGTATGCATTATATCTGGCTTATTATTATAGATTATATAAATAGAAATATATGTGGTATTCACCCTTGTACAAGAGTGCAGTGCTTTCTCTAATTTGTTTACCATCGACATTTCATGTTTCTGTAGCAGGATGTAGTTCTACATTTATTTAATATTTTTAATAATCACAGGAGGATCGGTGACGGATCTTGTTACACAGTTTTGTTATACAGAAATTAAGTAACAAATGCATATTAATTCATTTTTAATCCGTTTATCAGTTCATGCAGTAGGTAGCTTGCACTCCCTAGACACCACATCCAAAATAATAAGGATGGCCATATTATATCAACAAAGGCTATAGCAGAAAAATATTTTCTTTCCTATTGATTATTATTATGTTGTTAAAAAAATTAAGGTGGTCACAATTTTAACAAATGTAATCGTGCACCATTAATGCTTATTTATCACCTTGGCTCTGGGCGTTGTTTCCCTCCCTTGGGAATTAATATTGTTTCAATGAAACTGAATTAAACTAAACTGAGCAATCTCCACAGCTAGCTGTGCAGTGACAACTTTGAATGATCATTTTTAGGTTAACACGTATCCTGACACACATTTCAGTATACGGGTGATTTGTTGATGCAGGTATCTGGACTACGCGCTGGACCAAACCAAGATCCGCAAGCAAGATGCCACCTCTACCATCCAGTATGTCGCCCGAAATGTTGTGGGAATGCCGCTGGCCTGGAACTTTGTCAAAGCGAGATGGAGTTACATCTTCCAACAGTAAGAGCGCTCTCCTTTTTTTTTTTTCCAAAATAGTCAGCACTCTCTAATTAATACGTAAAAACACAACAAGATTTTAAATACTGAATCCACAGCAGCATCCACACGAGTGGTGAGAATGCTGAGGAGCTAAGTAAAAAAATCCTGCTTACAAGCATGACTACCTACCTACCTACCTACCTACCTATCTACAGGGGTGTCTCTAAAAGGGGGCTGAGGTGGCACTGCCCCACCCCACCCCACCCCAAACTGTGCTGTCATAAAAATGCAGCCATGAGCAGAAATTAGGGTGGGATCAAGAATGTTCAGATTTCCTGTTTCTGTGAAAAACAATGATATCCTCCTCAGTGGATCCTTAGTCATTTTTATGCCCATTAAAATGTTGACATAATAATAATAATAATATGCACTGAAAGCTGAGCCCAAGCCACACAGGTCCAGAGACCAGTCAGTGACCCCTGGCGACCCCGGGTCACTGCAGAAAAACTGTCATTCCCAGACTGGATGCTGGAGGTTGCTGGCAGTCGCTAGGTGAAACAGGTCACACAGAGGTACTGCTGCACGGACGACCTCCATGCAGTTGTTTTGGTTGCTTGCAGATTACCACAGTTTGCAAACACGCACCCGCTGCTTGCTGAGTGGTGGCAAAACTCTGAAAAATGTGACGCAAACCAGAAACAGAGACTATTGTTCTCGTTTTTTACTGTTCAGCAGAATAAAACCACTATTTATGATTGTGACCAGACTGTAATGTGTTAGTTTCATCATGTTGTGGTTAATCTTGTGCTTGAATGTGGCTACCATATTTTTACAGTGCACTCTCCCAGGAGGTCTGTCCACAATTAAAATAATTCTTGGTCTCCCATTTTTAAAAATCCTGGGAAAGCCCCTGTGCCCTACAGGAAGAGTTGGGTATAAAAACAATCAGTGTTGATTATGTTGATCCGATTTTAGAGCTTCACAAATCTCACTTTACTATTTACTATATTTCATTTACAGTTTCCTGCTCACATGCATCTGATCTTTTCCCACAAAAATGTTTAATACCTCACAAATTCCTTCTGCTGAGCTCCATCCTTTTTTTTTTTTCAGATATGGAAAAGGATCATTTTCCTTCTCTAATCTTGTCAGTGGAATCACACAGAGATTCTCTACAGAGTTTGAGTTACAGGAGGTATGCAGCCCACAAAACCACAACCACACAGAATAACACATTAGTTCCCCGAGGGCGTTTAGAGGAAAATAAATACAACAACTGCTGAAATTCTGATTCTGTTTCTTTGTTTCTCTCTCCAGCTTAAGAGATTCAAAGAAGACAACCTCAATATTGGTTTTGGCTCTGCCACCATGGCCCTGGAGCAGGCCATAGAGAAAACCACAGCCAACATCAAATGGGTGACAGAAAACAAAGCTCAAGTGCAGCAGTGGTTTACTCAGGAGTCCACGTGAGAACACCAAAAGCCAAGACAGTGATTTGCAATTAATGAAAATCACTATAATCCTCAGAAACAACAGAAGCCCTTTCTTTAAACACCCAATGACTCTTTAACTGTTGTCACACAATAACCCAAAAGAGTGGAAGAGGCCAAGACACTGTGTTTGTTTTCTACATAATTTACATTATAAGTTGAAGCTTACCATGATTTATAACCTAAAGCTGCATCAGAGATCAGTGACAGCAATTCTACAGGTGGCTAAAACCTGCAAACCCAGTCGCGAGTGGTTGTTGACTACAGCTGTTTTCGTGAACTTTCGTTGACACATGGAGGTGCATGGGAGAAAATGTAAATGTCTGATGTGCTGGGATCAGGCATTAAACAGTCTCTAACCTGCCGGCTCCCTGGTTCAAAGTCTGTGGGATGTCCGGTTGAAGCTCATAATAGGCCATTGAATTACAACGAGTGAGGGGCATCGTGTGTGCTGTCTCCTGCATGCTCGGCTCAGGGAGCACCCTCATCCAAACCTAACCACACTGAAGTGTTTCCAGATGTAAGAGCGCGTCTGAAGTTGTCTGTGTCCTGTCATCTATGAGAAAGGACAGCTTCAGACAAAGGGCCTCATTCATCCATCCATCCATTCTCTTCCGCTTATCCTCATTCACAAATAAAATAATTTTATTTTGGTGTTTTTGGCTTTTGGCTGCTTCCTTTGGGTGTCGCCACTGTGGATCATCTGCTTCTATCTCACCCTCTCCTCTGTCACACCAACCCTGTCCTCCTTCACCTCCTTCACCCGTGAACCTCCTCTGAGGTCCTCTTTTTTTCCCTCCTTCCCGGCAGCTTCGTATTCAACATCGTTTGTCCAATATTTCCTCTGCACTTGTCCAAACCATCTCAGCCTTGCCTCACAAACCAAGAAGAAATGGTCATAGAATAAACCTTCTAGGTGAGGGGTTTTTTGCTTTGCTTACAACAGCTTCATCACTCCTCCATGACGCCCCTTGAGTTTCCCATGTTTCCCTTACATAGAGTAATAGGGACACTGCAGCATGCAGATAACAAGCCCATCAGTTTAAAATCATTCTAATTCCCTCCACACGTGTTTGTCAGTAAGCAACATCATTTTCCCGATTTCATGTGTAAAATCAGCTTATTTTTAATGCAAACTTCACACCACATTTCCAGCTGACTTCTGAATAAAGCTGAATTTGTACCTACTCTTGGTGTGTTTATTGAAAACAGGCAATAACTATGTATACTGTATATATCACCTGCCAAACCAAAACCAAAGGCCTGTAAACAGTGAAGATTTCGCCCCTCAATCTTAATATTACACAAAAGTTTATCAGCTAAATGTCTTTGAACAGTTTTGGTATCATAGATGAATGCAGTCATTCTTCCCCACTGAGCAATGATAGCTTGAACACCTTACTATCAACCACTTCAACAGAAACACAATAGATAATAAGCAGGCAGGTTTTTTTTCAGTATTTTAGCAAACGCTTTGATTAATCTTCCCTGTTAGGATCATCTCGCTGCAGGTCTAAACCCAGCAGATCTACTTTAATCTGCATGAATGTAATCAAATTAAAAGCTGTAATCCCAACGTATCAGATATTCTGTTGAAAATGAATCACCGGCTAAAGAAAGAATCCAGGATAAGTGGATGAGTGGGTCCACAAGCTGATTGCTGTTTATAGCCTGAAATGCTTTTTGTTCATATTTCTGTCATTACTGTCTTAGTTCAAAACACGAGCTGACAAAAGGTTTCACCTGAACACTAAACTAAAGTTAATAAAAATGTCATCACTGTTATTTTATTTTATTTATTTTAGCTTCATTTTCATTGCCAGACCAACAATAGAACAGGACAGACTAGGACGAGTCTTATCTGCTGCGTTTGTTTCATCTGCAGTCTTCTGCTCCATTTTAACCACTACTTTGTCTGGTTTGTTGGACAGCAGATGCTTGGCTGTCTGGAACTCGAAGTCCCACAAGACTTTAGCCCTTGTTTCCCATCAGGACTTC
>VUQJ01018137.1:14344-25504 GCA_015108635.1 Andinoacara biseriatus | reverse complement strand
TAAATGCTGTTTCCAAAAAAAAAAAAAATGTTAGGAGCTTAAAAATTATCAAAAAAAATGAATAAATCCATCTGCCTTTTCTTGGAAATATGTAAATTGTTGACTCTCAAAATAATCCTAGAGTTACTACTGTTGCTGTTCTCCAACATAACCTTTAATATTCTAGTTACAAGTGCTGTTAGTCACATAACAGGAAATGTGGAACAAAATACAAAACGTTTTTCTCTGATCATTTTCTAAATGTTTACCACCTGCATAGAAAAGTGTATCCTCTTTTAGTTTCAAGGGGACCTATTATGCTCGTTTTTATTCTTGGAATCCACTAGAGTACCTTTGAGTGGCATGACTCACACTTAAAAAATATCCCTATTTATTTAATACTGGTCCTTGATGCAGCTTATCAGTGCATCCTTTGTCTGAAATAAGCCATTTTATCCCCTCGATCTTTAAAGCCTCCCATCCCAGAAGCCCACTTTCTTCTGATTGGTAGCCCCTCGCTGATAGAACACAGTTCTTGTGAAGTCTGCTTCCTGCATCAAAATCCCAACGACAAACTGTAAACTAAATAAACACGTTTTCAACTCTTTCTGTAGCTGACATGACCATAAAAAATAACCCATTAATGATGTCAAACTGAGCTAGGAGTAGAAAAAACATGCTGGAAACTGAGTATTTGGAACAGTGTGAAGCCTGCGCGTTTGGCTGAGACAGATTACTCATTATCTGAAATTCTGGCCCTGTTTAGTTTGAGACTCCAACACTGAAATGTTATGTGTATGGCAGAAAATAAGGGAAAGCATAATAGGTCTGCTTTCAGGTCAAGAACATTTTTTATAATTTTAAACTTAATTTTTGACCTTGAAGTTTATAAATCAGTGTTCTCAAAGGTCAGTAACTGCTAAGTAGCTCTTTATCACAGCTTAAAAGATGGACGTAGCTACTTAGTTTCTGAACAGAAACACAATAGTTGTAAATGTTAGGCTAAAACTGAGACTAGGTGTCTGGTAGCATTTATCTGCATTGCGGAGCACACGGCCTTGATCGAGCATTTTGTACAGTAAGACTTCCAACTAGTGTTGGAAAAATACCAGCACGATCCCTTTAAATGACTGCCCAGGGTGTGTGTTTGTGTCTCTTTGTGTGATCTTTCACTCTCTCTGAGCCAGCCAGTGTCTCATTTTATACTCGCTCAAATCACTCAACTGTTCCCAGGTTACCACATCACCCCGCCCCAGCCTCTGCAGTCTTTCTTATCTGGCCCCTCTCCCCTGGCCTTTGATACACCCCTTTAACATCCACGGGTTCCCCACAAGTGCAATCTGTTGTCCACTGGTATTGATCAGGCACACAGGGTTTTGATTAGCACACTTGGCTGGATAATGGGAGCTTCACTGCACGATTGTACTCCAGCATTCCTCTGTCTTGTTCCTCTATTGGTAAGGGAGTAGTTTACTTCATTGGAGTCAGTGATTGGATGCACCATGGACCCCCCTATCCAGCCTCTGTGGTAAAAGATCTAAGAGTCTGGTGTTTTCTCCGCTTGACTGAGTGTTTTTGTGTTGGTTTTGTCACATTAAGGCAGGTTAAATGCAGGCGGCAATGAGGAAATGAGTAGTATCTGCTGAGTAACAGGCCTAAAGTCTAACGGTGGATGTGCACATCGATGAAAGAAATATAGTGGCCGCATTAGTCAAAAAACCGAGGCCAAGGCTTTCACTTTCAATAAAGAATATCACAGGCACTTTATTGAAGAAAAGCCACTAGACAAAAGAACGCTCATGAGGGGAGATGTGAGGTCGATACGCATGTTCAGTCAAGAAGGACGTCCAACTTTTTCTCATTTGCAGGAGAATGAAGGAAACAAGAGCAAGCTGTTGGCTAGTCAGGCATTCTGACATTGTAGCCTAAGAGTCAGCCGCCCATTGACCTATTCATTGGTCTGCCAATTAGGTCTTAGCTGTTAAGGTTTAATACCTACATTTAAGGCTACTATTGTGTGGCAGCTAATGCTATTTCAGGCTTTCACTCACTTTGGGAGCTTTCATTAAATCCGAAAGAATGCCGGGGCTATTCAAACAGCAGCTCAAGTTAAAAGGGCTGCCTTTTCATATTTCCTTAACTCTCAGACCTCCACGTATCCCCATATCTCCATACTAATGCACAGACACAATCCTTCAAATAAAGTCAGTTGTAAGGGCAAAGTAAGTTGATTTTCACATTTGACTCTTGCTGTGTTTCACTTGACTTTTAAGATTTCTGCCTATCATGTGTTTTACTGGGTCAGGAATCTCATTCTTTTAAAGTTTGACCAAATTCGGCATCTTTGAGAAGTGTAGCTCGAGGCCTTCATGTGATTCACTGACTTTCTTTCTCAGAAGTCAGAAGAGGGTATGGATAGTGATCCCAGTTTCATCTGAATGATTTCCACAAATGTTTTGCGGTCATCTGACTCCATATTTCCGCTCCGTGTTCCGGACTGAATCATTGTAAACAGTACCCCTATTGAGAGTGAAACTTATCAAACAGAAAGGAAGGGGACGGGTGTGAGCGCATTCCTTTAGTTGTGTTCATTAGCTGCACACTCGCTGCGATGCATGCTGGGAGATGTTGGCTGGGCTTGGCCAACCACTCGAGCACTGAGCGCGTCAACAGATGTAGCTTAGCCTTTCCAAACAGAGGGGATCTGACGCGCTCAAACTTGGCCAGGAGACTGGGGAGTTGCTGATGGAGTCAGAGGAAGAGAAGAAGACGAAGAAAGAGAGAAGGGTGTGCGGCAGGAAAACTGAGCGCTACAGGGAGTGAGGAAGAGGAAGGCTGGAAGATAAAGAGAGACAAACACAAAGGGGTTGGGGTGGGAGGTGGTAGAAGAGTTGTTCCCCAGAGGGATCACTCTTGGTGTCTCACTCCACTGGTCCTTCTAATGTGTGACGCTCAGGAGATTGACAGACTGTGTAAAACTCAGCCCACAGGAGAAAACAACAACAACACAAGTCAGACACATGAAAACGGCAACTCTACTGGGCTCTGCTGAGGAGAGACTGCTGCAGAGGAGTTGCATGGACAGCAGTACTGGTTAATGTAACCTCCGGACATCATGGGAATGTTTGCTGCGCATTAGAGCTCTGTTTTCCCCTGCCACCAAACTTTACACTCACATGGTTGCGTGAATTTGAGCCTGGGAATTACTCTGCACCTCCTCTCCAGTGAAATGCATTTTCACAAGGTAAAAAATAGGCCTTTTAAAGTGTCCCCAAGAGGAAACACTGGTGTCAAGGTGCGCCACGTCATATTTAATGAAATCCCAGAAAACTACTTTCTTTCTCTCTATTTTCTACATTTCAGTTGTGGATTGCTGTAAAGTACACACGCAGACTCACACAACCGACAGCAGTTTTACAGAATTTCTTGTAAACAGGGAATGAGTTCCCAGGAAACAGGTAACAGGAAGGTAAGGAGTTTTCACTTCTGGAACGTGGCTGGATATTCTTCCAGAGAGGAGAAGTTAAAAGCAGCCAGAGTTTGATAAGATGTGCATAATATTTGCAGTCAGACTCTGGGACCTTCCAGGGAGCGGAGAGAGATTCAGCAGAGAGTGGGCAGTCAGGTGTGTTTCAGGTATGTTCTTTTCTTTGTTGGTGCATTGACCAGCTGGAGGGCTCAGGTAAGGAAAAATGGGAAGTGTCTGTTAAACTCCTCAAGGCAATAGAAATCTGGGAGCACACAGGTTTCAGGCAGGCAACTGGAGAGCAAATGGTAAAGCAGGGTTACAGAACAGAAACACACACACACACACACACACACACACACACACACGAGGCCTAACCACCACAATGGCAACAGCGATCTGGTGAAGAGTAGCAGCACAAGCCCGTCCTTAAATACCATGAGCCAATGAGATAATGTGGAACAGGTGAGGAGGAGAAAGCAAGATAAAGATATTCTGCCCACAGGCGGCGCAGCGAGGAAACGCTGGCCCACAACTCCACCTGGGAGTGAGGGAAGGAAAAAGAGCGACTAGAAAAAGAAAAGAGAAAGAGAGCAGAGAACCCCTGGCACACCAGCCCCCATAACACATTTATGTAGGATCACTATTTTTCTTTTTTTTATTTGACAATCTGACATGCATCACAGGTCTCCAGTCAGAGTCAAATCACAGACATTGCAATTTGGCCTTAAGCCACAGCAGTAGCCTCACTGCCCGCGATATCTGTTCCTGAGATTTCTGCTGCTACTAACATTTGGAGCTGTGTTGCCTGCTGTGTGAATAAAGCCTCAATGCTTACTATTGGAAGTTCCTGTCTGCTACTCTTCACTGGACGTAGGGAACTTACCAAGAAGAGGCATTTGCTCTACCTACACGTACTTATCCCTCCTCTCTGAACACATGTCTCTTTAAAACAGAAATATATCATTTTTGGTTTAAAATCTTTTTGAGAACTCTTGAATCTTATCAGCTAGATAAACAAGCTTCCTCCTCTTCATTTTGCATTAGAAATGCCAACAATACTAATACCTAACCTTCCAGCCCTCGGCTTTAAGCCTTTTCCACCAGTGCTCCCCATCAAACGTCTCAAGTATAAGTTACAGGCATTACATTATGTTAGCCATTCAAATAAGAGGACTCTTTCACCTTTTGGAGTTTGCTTTTTTTTATTGTTATTATTCTGATTTGCACTAAATGCTCTCTGTCAGCTCCTCAATAAGCACTTTTTTCTTTCTCCCAAGTAGGAAAAAGAGCTTCTTAGGAGTTCACAGCATAAGAGATGTTGTTGAGGTACTTGAGACCTCCTAAATACCTCATACCTTCCTAGGGTATTTGATATTTACATTATGTTCAAAAATATCCAAATTTTGGGAACTTGAGACAGAAATTATGCCCCAAGCTTGCTTCTGTTGTGTCGCATTTATCACACTGTTGTGAAATTGGACGATTCTCTTGGGGGCTCCCTTGTTCAGGGATTGCCACAGCAGATGGACCTTCATGTGTGACTTGGCAGAGTTCTATGCCAGATAACCTTTCTGACAGCCCATCCCAGAGAATTAGATCTCTTCTTGGACTTGGGCCGGGGCGCATTCACATAATACGCACATTTGTTAACCACTACACTACAGAGCAACTCGCAACACCACGGAGCCACTGTGAAATTTACCAGAAATATTCTGGGAAATTATGTCTGAATTATTTGATCATTCTAAAAGGTTTACTGTTAAGAGCAATAAACTATTGTGTTATAAATGATTAAATTTTTACTGTAGTTTGCTTTGCTTAGTGGCACAGGTAACAAAATAATAGACTGATTGCGTACGATAGTCAATCCTCCAAATCCAGCTCCAAAAAACAAGGTAACACAGCCGTGGCATCCAACCACCAGGCAATGAAGCGCATGCTGACAGCAATGGTAAATAACATTTGGCCGGGAAAGAACCTCAACTAGATTTTGTTTTATAAAAATAAGCCTCCAATGTTCTGTGTGCCTTATAATCCCACTCAAATGAAAGAATAATTTAATCCATATCTTTAAAAATACGTTAGCTGTAAACAACAGTACAACCTGGAGGAAAATGGAGCAGCAATGGGAGAAATATAAGCCTAATAGGATTTACTGAGAAACATATTGTTTTTAAAACACTTATAAATTCAGTAACTTCTTCTAATGTGGCCTGTTCTTCAGCTCATTCTGATGCCCCAAGCTATTACGGGTTCGTTACTGACCCCACTGCTGGAGAGATAAGAGACCAACCTGCAGCTGAGGACGGCAAAATCTGCAGTCAAATTATTCTTTTTTTTCTTCTTCTGCCAGCAACAAACCTAAGCCATTTTATAATATATACATAAACTGCATAAAGGTGACTCATACGTACATACTCATATTTTGAAGGGTTTTCAATTAGTTGGATGTTTAAGACTGAACAGCCAAGCCATCCCGGACACTCCCTCTTCTCCCTGCTCCCATCAGGCCGGCGTTAATGCTGCCTGAGGACTAAGACTGAAAGGTTGAAGAAGAGTTTTTATCCACAAAACATCCGTCTCCTCCTAAACTGGACTGGTACACAATATGTAAATTGTTCTGTTCTGTTTGACATGCACTATATAATGCCATGCATTTACTGACACAGCTGCAAAAATAATACCGATCTGTAAATACCAATGACTAGAATTTTATATTTTTTACCCTTGATATTTATATAATTTTATCCTGTGTGCCGTGGCGTGTGAATTACATATTTTTCTTCTTATTCATAGATTGCTATGATTTGTGAATTACTTATTTTTATTCTTATTTTTATATTTTTACTACTTACTGTTGGCTGCAGGTACAAAATACATTTCACTGTGCACCGCACTGTGTATAGCTAATAAACCCTATGTTCTCTTACCTCAAGTACTATTGTGGTGAACGGGATTATATTATATTTAGAAAACTCTCTCTTTGGTTAATGTAGCAATACAAAATCACACTAAGCATTTTCCTCGGAACAATTGTAAATCAATATCGGATGCTATTTCAGTTTTGGAATTGCACCCTCCTCATATTTCCAGGGCATTAAATATTCCCAGCAGCAGTCACAGTCCCTGACATCTTTATGGCAATAGTGAGACAGGCCTGTCACTCCCAATGCTTTCCATAACTACAGATGACTGTAAAGGTCTGTGTACTGGATAAGCATAATTTTTCAGTGTGCATGGTTAATGCTGTAAAACCCAAACCCCCCAAAAAATTACCACGTAGTTTTCAGTGCAAGTGCATAAAAATGTAACAAAGCAGGTGAAAATCACATAAAAGAAGTTCAAAAGTCAAATCTCCCAGTCAGTTTTGGTTAGTACATGAAGACCATTTTTGTGTAATTTGGAGATGGCAGTGTCAGATAGAATGGCAATATTTAATGCCCTGGGACGATAACATCATATAATTTGATCATCTGGTTAAAACCAAACCTTTGCATTGCTGAATTAAAAAAAAAAAAAAGAAGCATTCACCTGTGACAGCATACAGATAAATCAAGTGCCTCTAACATCTTACTATCTTGTCCATGAAGCTCAGGTGACAGAAAGAAAGCAGGATATCCTGTTTAATGGGGCTATACATTTTCTCCCCACTTGCACACCTCACATGATAAAGCTCCATATCAACCAGTTTGATCCCCGTACTGTAAAGCGGAAGAATGCAATGTAGGTCTCCACAATCCAGCATGCTCACATCCGCTCCATCACTGCTTTGACACATGAACATATAATTGACTGCAAAGAGCGGACCATTTCTTTCACATGTATCTTTCGGCTTGACCTTCAGCGGTGATGGAGTGAAAACAGTCGAATGAAGATGAATGGTAAGAACCAGTGCTCCATGTGCATGACTGGCTGGTTTAATATCTATGTGATCTGCTAATCCTTAGTTGGGAATCATTGTCTTCTCTCTCTGGTATATTAATCAAGTTATATGGGCAGAACTTGTCATACACAAGTGTAAATGCATATGCTTTGCATGCTAATTATTAATGTGAAAAAAAAACACTGTGAAATGCACAGTTAAATATGTTAATTAGCATGCATTCTTACAAATGCGTTTTACACAATATGCCTGTATATTACGCTATATTTTAGATCAATGTACTTGGAAATGAAAAGAGATATTTTCTTAAAAATTATTTGAATCATTTCTCTTATATAACCTGTGTAAATGTGTAGTGTAGTTTACTGTGAAAAAAGACATTAAATGTAAATCATCATAAAATACCACTAGGCCCACGTGTGATTGGTCCCAAAGTACTTTTGCATAACTTTGACAACTGCAGATTCTAGAAGAAGTGCAAAGAAGCCTGCAATAGATGCTATGGACCCCAATAGGCCCCAATCTCAGCATTGTCAAGTCAGTCTGGGATCACAAGATGTAATAGAAGAACTGGAGCAAGTTCTCCAAGGTTCTTGATAATCTACCTGCCAAGAAACTTCAAAAACTTAGTAAGGCTAAATAAGAAAATGGGTGCTCATACCAAGTATTGATTTTTTCTTTTCCTTCACTTTCCTGCACTTTTATTGAAATTCTTTTTAAGAAAAATATGAAAAGCATTTTTTGATGGCATCCTTTCTACTTTAACTGCCTTTTGCACATATCTCTATATATGATTTACATTCCTCCATTTTATACTCAAATACCTTTCATGATATTAAATACCTTTTTGGTAGTTTTATGTGAGTCCCAGGGTGAGGGAGGGCCCCATAAAAATTATTGCACTTGAGCCTATCATAATCAGCAGCTGCCACTGTGTTCGTGCATTTGCATGACCATGCTGAAACCATGATGTCTGCCATATGGGAGCCATAAGTCCATTAGCGCCTAAACAGTCTGCAAGGCTTACTTGGATAGGACACAAATCCAGACACCAACACAAACACACACTCACACACACATGCAGAAATAGCTGAAAGTGCATCAACTTCTAGAGCATTGTGATGGTAGCTAAAGGTTAAGCTCAGCTGAAAGTTATCTGTGACCAAATTTGTGATTAACCATCAAATGAGGCTCTATTATGGAGAGACGATGCGATAGATCATTTTAACGGGTCACTTCACCAAATTACAAAATGAAATTTTTTTTCTGCCTTGTTCTGTCTTATCAAGAAGATAGTTTTGATTTACCATGCCGGAGTTCTGAAATATCAGTCAGTAATTTCATGTCCTCTGTCATTACACCATTAGAGTTGAGCTGAGTGGACTTGTACAGAAAACTGGCAAAATCTCAAGCAACAAGTTTTTAAAGAAAGTAGCTAAATAAGCAGGCACATGAAACTAAAACTGTCTTCAAGGGCGAGCCTTTTACCTGTGGGAAATCAGTGCCCCCATCAACAACCTCTGGCTGCTAGGTATTACTCAGTTGACCGGTTGAGGTTGCTGGTTGCTGCTAGGTGAAATAGGTTGCATAAAAAAATCTCTTTGCTTTGGTTGCCAGCAGATTGCCGCAGTTGCCCATAGCTTGCACAGATGATGGTGACTTGGCTACAAACACAACTTTATACAATATTCACCATTTACTCTCGGAGCTGTAGTGAAACTTGGAAAAAGTGTGACAAACAGAGAGTGTTCGCCTTCAGAGTAATAGTTGTGCCCTTTGAAATGTGTTGGTTGCAGGATTAAAGGTGAACATTTCTGGTTTGTGTTTTCAGTTTCACTGCTGCTCAGTGTGTCCAAGTGTTTAACTTGAAATCTGCATTTTCTATGTAAACTAGAGGTGACTGTGACAAAAGTTTCCAGTCCAATATATTCCTCTTAATGACCAATTTCATTCTTATGACTGGTAGCAACCGCTGTCAACTGGTTGGGGAATACAGATTTTTCCCTTATGACCGGTGGCTGCCAGATGGTCACCAACTAGTCTCAGGCCTTAGGTATGATCAGAGGTTCCATCCATTTTCCACTTCTCCAGTTCAGGGTCTTAGGGCGAGAGGCAGGATCGCTCTGGACAGGTCAACAGTTTGTCACAGGTTAGAAACTGACAATCATTCACATGTACCCGACAGCTGACTAACCTAACCCCATGTACTGTGGCGGAAAGATGGAGTACCCAGAAGCAAGCCTCATAGAAACAAGGAGAACATGAAAACTCCACACAGAAAAAATTCTGGTTGGACTTCTTGCTATGAGGTAACTTTGCTAACCATCTGGGTGACATCATGATGGCTACGTCCATCTTTCATACAGTCTATAGGCTCTCTCTATGACTCGTACTCCCACATGAACATTGTACAGTATATATATATATATATGCCTCATCACAACTTTGCCTCAGCGACAGTCATCTCATCTGTGTGTGTGTGTGTGTGTGTGTGAGTTCACGTGTGACACATCTTCCAACACGGATCGCTTGCTTGTTCCGATGTAATAAGGCCACCTTGAAATCCTGTGAGTGTTTGTGCTCTGTCCACACAGTTTCCACTCATGACACTCACACAAGGACAGTGACACAGGAGTACAATTCAACCGCATGTCACGTGTAGCTTGACTTTTTCGGTGTCATATCGCATACTGCGGCTGACCGCAGCTGTTGTCAAGCTGGACGGCAAACAAAGCATGTGCTGTTTCATCGTCACTTGTGTTGCTCAGTGAGCTCATCGAGAGCGCCGGGGTCGAGTATTTCTATCTCTATTTGTTTGCTGCATTTGTTGATAGCGCTCCATCATTGCTAAATGTATGCTCGTCTGAGGAGTTAAGCCTGCCTGAACACTGAAGAGCAGGCCAATTACATGGCCTGGATTAAATGGCAAATCCCAGCTATAATGAGATGCTATAATGGCCGCGGGGTATCCTAGCAACCGGCAGCACTCAGGTGGTTGTTTGTGCATAGTACGTACTGTGGAAGATTGTTGTTGTTTTTGTTGTTTGTTATTGTGAAGCAAGTACAGATACATAAATAGAGAAAATGGAGGGGGCGTAAAAATATGTGTTGGGGACACAAAGAAGGCTAGCAAAGGGAGATGAATAAAAAGAAGTAAAAAAAAAAATAGCAGAAAGCAAGAACAATACTGTGAAGTGGGTGAACTGACAGGCATGTGAAAAGGGATAGAGAGAAAAGGGAGACATGAAGGAAAGATGCACTGCGAGTAAGAGAGAAAAAGAGCAAGACAGACAGAAATAAGAGAGAGGAGAAAACAATAAGGGCTCTAGAAGGAATTAGGCAGCTTAGAGGGCATTATGTCAGTGTACATAGGATTTAGTGTATAAGTCTGGATTATGGCCTTTTGCTTTGATAGAAAATGCCACCTTATAGGCAGTGGAGCTGTGTTTTGTTCTTCGGGTGGATATCAAAGAGGGCATCCTGCTGCTTTTTGGAATGCACGGTCAGAAGGTGGGCACTCAATCCCTTTCACAGGGGAATTCAGATGGGATTTGCAACACCAACCACTCCATTTCTTACTGTGTGCGGCCAAATGGACCATGGTGCACAACGACAGACGAAGCAGTGGGACAGACACTAATGCTGGCACGCCGACAAATAAATGAACACATATGCACGCATACACGCACAGGGCTAGGTAGCTTACTTTCAAATGTGTTCGACTTCATTTCCCTTCATTTCAGATTACGCTGGCAAATTCGGGGTGCGGAAAGAAATTCCCGATATGAAAAAGGGAACATTTACAAAGCTGAGGAGCTCTGCTTTCAGT
>VUQJ01018129.1:6196-16937 GCA_015108635.1 Andinoacara biseriatus | reverse complement strand
TCTAACTAAAGTTATCGCTCATTCTCTGCTCTCCCTGGAAACACAGCAGCTGTTCTTTTAGCTAGCAGACACACTGTGTGACAAACTGCACACACTTTTTGTGCTTTACGTTTTCTGTCACTCATTTGTCTCACAGTTCCCGCGTGCAGTGTAAAGCGCAACGTCGTCCAGCTCTTACTGTAGCTGTCTGCGCGCGAGCTCTGCAGGAGCCCCTCCCTCTCCTGTGTGTGTGTCTGTGCCCTTTGCCCCGCCCTGTCGCTCGGTGTGGACACACAGAGACGCTGCAACATCGTAACTAATCACTGCGGCTCAGATCGTTTGATGTTTGACGGCGCACTGACCGGAAATGCAAACTTTTAAACCAAAAGTAACAAGTTTGTTTTAAAAATGTAATAAGTAGAAAGTACAGATACTTGGGTAAAAATGTAGGGAGTAAACGTAAAAAGTAGTCAGAAAAATAAATACTCAAGTAAAGTACAGATACAGTACTTCGTTACTTCCCACCTCTGCTGCTCGATAACTTCAGACAGAATAACAGGAGAAACTGTGAAGTTACAAATTCAACAGTACAAATAAAGTAGCTTTGTCTCCATTTTGAATTTACAGTTGTGTCTTTATGGGTCCTCTGAGAAGAGATCAGAGTAAAGGAAACCAAACCTTTACAATAAACAGCAATAATCCAGTGAGACCACAGAGTGAAGCCTTAAAGCGCAGTCCTGCTGAAGGCTGCTTTAGCCTTCAGCAAGTCAAAGTTATCAACTTCTGTCATGAAATACGTCATTATGGTGGCTAAACTCACTGCTTTTCATCAGTGCTGGTTTTAAAAAGAATTCTGCAATTCAGATTTTAAATGTCAAAGATAAATTTCTTTTCCAAACAATCACACTTCTGTCTGCAAGAGCCTGAGATGTTAGTAGGCACGATTCCAAACCCCAGACTGGTCGTCAGATCGGTGGGTGATGTCATGATGGCCTTTTCATATGGATTATGGTGTGTGTGTGTTTCAGACAACAGTCATTATCATATTAATGGTAAATGTACCAGTTCTTATTGAGCACTTTCTACTTCAAAGGGTTTTCTACACCGAAATGTTTTCGAACATTCTTGCCCAAAGATACTTTGGCCTGTAGACTGGAACAGCCAGGAATCGAACCACCAACCTTCCAATTAGTAGGTGATCTGCTCTCCCTCCTGAGCTACAACCACCCCTGATTTATTATTTTATTAAACAAGATATCAATCCAGTATTAAAAAGATAATCATCCAAAACACAACAGTGCAAAAATAATAAAACTGCAAATACATTCTCTTATTTTATTATGATTATTATATAGCATCAGGCTCAGTTACATGCATGGAACAAGCTTGTAGAAATGTCCTTCAAAGAGCTACTTTTTACGTTCTTACTTTGAGTACATTTCAGAGCTTTTTTACTTTACTTGAGTATTTTTAACAGAGGTATCTGTACATCTACTTAAGTTAATACTGTTTGTATTTTTGCCCCCTCTGGAAACCAGGGAGGGGCAAATACTAACACTGGAGAACCATTTCTGAAACTCTTAAAATCTGTCTACTTTACCATAACACTGTGAAGATAAGACTGATGTAAAGGAGGGTTCTTTTTGATGATTATTATTTTGATTGGGCTCCACTCATCATCTGGGTCCTGGGTATTCCCCTGGCTGCTGTGCTTCTGTGTACAGCTGGTTTAACCCTCTGAATGTTTATACAATCACTGCAGACGTTATGATTTATTGTTCCTGGTTTCATATTCAATTCTGCTCAAAGTCTTTTGTGCAAGCATGAAATGTATAAAATGTTGTGACACAACCAAAAACATTTTCTTAACAACCTGCTAAACAGACCGACTTAGGCTCAACCTTCAGTTCAGTTTTATTTATGAAGCGTCAAATCACAACAACAGTCGCCTCACGGTGCTTTTTGTCACATAGTGCAAGTTTTAAAAAAAAACGCTTTCTAATGAAAACTAAATATTATTGAAGTGAATGAGCTGATGGGCAAAAAGAACACTGATGTGACTCAGTGACAGGAAGCAGGGATGAGTGTGTAGGTGTGCATGAAAGCTGTAATTTTTAGTTGATGAATATCGAGAACGAATCATTTGAAATATTTATAATCATTATTTGCTGAAAGATTCGTATTTGTGACTACATTCCATTACCACTGTGATTACTGGAGTGCAGATTTTTCTCAGATCCAATAAAGAGCCGGATGCGGTGACATTGGCCTTAACTCTGTGACCACAGTCAGAGTCGGCTGCGTTCTCATTCATCATACAGAAATGATTCAAAGCTCTCAGTTTGTAGCTGTCTACATTTGATACCTGCAGGGATCTCATTAGCAACACTGCAGCTAGCAGCATCTAAGCTTTATATAATTCTTATATGACAGCTGAAGCAGATGAGGCTCATTCTTTCACTGATAGCGCTCATAAAACACATCAGCTAACGCAGAGCTGAATAATTCCTACCTGGCACCGGATAACTCAGTTAAGAGTGATTTTGAAGGCAGTGTTCAGTCTCATGAATTAAACATAGCGGCTCTCGTTTATCTGGATGCAAATGGCAACATAGGTGATGATGTTAATGCCAGTGATGCTTCTTTGAACGAAGCCTGATTAAAATGAAGAAAGGCCTTGATGAGGGCTACGCAAGATCACAGGGGAATACTGAAGGAGGACTGCTTCTTCCTGATGCTTCATGTTTTAAGGTTATTGCTTGATGGTATTGAAATCAAAGGCTTCATGTATGGTAAAGATGTCTCTGCACATGTTGTAGTAAATTATAGGACTTCCATAGTCTGCTCCCTCCCTCAGTGATCTTGTAGCTGTGGAGGTTGATGCGTGCTAACGATCATATTGTCAGTATTTACTGCATGATGCACAGAGCTATGGAGACTGGAAAGGCTGTCTTTCTCATGAGGTCTGCTCTCTGCAGCATCTCATTAGACCACAGTGGTTTCAGCTCTCAGCCACAGCACAGATATCCTCCTGTTTCTGGGCCGCAGCAGAAATTATAACAGCTGTACAGTTAGCCCAAAGGTGCATGCACGCCAGGCTCGTGCCAGTGTTGGACTTCTGCAATTATGTCAGTGTGCACTTTTGTAAACGTAAGGCAGATTTTGTCATTAGTGGGTGTATGGCTTTGTGTGGAAGTCTGCATGCTCTGCAATTTACTGTGGATGTGGTGTACATGCAGACACTACAGTACAGTCCCGGACTCTAGGAACAGACTAGGAAATACTGCAATAAGAATAAGTGCTTCTCTGAAGTATAATCCTGGATCTTGCTAAGATGACATCATTCTTGACCAGGGGCACAATGGAAAACATGATGTAATCACCATATTGTCTGTGTACAAATGAAAAAATATACAGAAAAAATACTGGATAAATGTTTGATGAAAACATTGTAAAAATACTGCATTTTAAAGTGTTGTTCACTAAAGTAGCAACACACCTGGATTATATAGTGAGAGATGCACACACACACACACACACACTATATTTATTATGTCTTCCTTGGGTATTTATAGCTTATGTCTCATACTACAAACTAATACTGAATTTTGTGCACACTTCTGTCCTGCATTTCCACTTTGCAGGGACAGTTTAAAGGAAGATTTTGCACGTCTTAAAACATTATGTCACAGAAACACAAAACATATTTCCAGGCTCCTGAATTAGTCTTTTTCTGCCACTGGAAATCAAACCATCTTCCACATCACTGGACCTGTTGAAGTCAAAAGCAAATATTCACCTATGTACTTTCATTATTTTCTACACTTAGATGTTTACATACCACACAAGCATGATAACAGTTTCTAATTAGACACTTTGATTGGTTCAGTGATCTTCACTGTACTAAAGACCGGTTCTCCTTTCCTCCTGCTGCTCCACCTGCACCGTCCTGCTTGCCTTCATTCACCTTCATTCAGGCTCTGATGACCCATCCCACACACTGTGCTGTGGTCTGCATTAATGTCCTGTGACTGAACCAAAAGTTTACTTATAATAAAAGAAAAGCACATTAACTTCTAATGACCAGTTAACATCAGTCAGTTAAAATCTGTTCACCTACAGACTGACCAACATGGTGTGATAACCAGTAATCTCAGGTAACTACTGTACAGGCACAATGATTCCCAGATTATCCCTTTATCCACTTATTAATGTCCGAGGATGGACTTTTGGACTTTTTGTGTTTTGGAAGAAGACCCTGCTGGACTGAACACCTGAGTGCACCTTACAAACGGATTTCAGTTCAGCTACTGCCAATCACTGTACCTTAAACACTTTCAGATTCACCTGTTATCACACTGGGGTGTTCCTGCATGCTTTGCTGCCACCAAGTGGTCTCATTGAGCATATGTTTACACCCAAAGCAGTAGATGAAATTATGTCATCTGGTAGTTGTAAGTGTTCAGGAACAAATTCGCCACCAGAGAACACAGCATACGTGGTTCTGTGGATCCAGTTCAGACTAGGTGCATAAACAGAAGCACTGATGGATACAGTGGGGGCAAATACGGCTGCAGAGGCAAGTTAAAAAGTTAAAGTGTAAGGCCACGCTGGCCTCAGCAACATCACTGAGAGTGGCTTAAAGAAAAAGGATGACTTTAATAAAAACGGTGTCAACACAGACCTGAGACCAGTGACACCATCACAAACACACTCGGCTCACTTCAGAGGAAATGCTGCCCAGACGAAATGCTGCCAAACTTGAACTGTTTCAGTTTTTCAGAGGAGATAGAAAGTTCAACATTTGAACTACAGTTAGCAAACATCAAGCAAAGATCCATAAAAATGAATGATTTTATTCCAATGATGTGGCGTGCATGCTGAATATTTATATTATCCATGTAGTTCTAAAATGGCACAAATCCACTGAAAGCTCTAAAGAAACGAGTGAATGCGCAACAGTGCCTCTTCAGCTGTAGACAAGTATTGCACTTGTCTGTCACACTGTTAGAATAAGGTGTAATTGGAGCTTGAAAAAAGGCAACTGGACTTCTTTTTGTTTCTTGAAGACGTTCCTCCTCTCATCCGAAAGGCTTCTTCAGTTCTCAGCCAAATGGTGGAGAGACCCAGGTATTTAAACCCCTATGGGCGTGGTCCCCTGGAGGTGGTTATGACCCTCTATTGTTCATGTGCATAAACACATGTGCCGAGCTGTGAAGGGAGGCGTGGGTCATTTCAATGAGTGGTTTCAGTTGAAACCAATAAAGGACTTCGCTCCATTGTTCCATGTGGCCTGTTGGAGTCACTGGAACGCCATATATATTCTATATTGAGTAATACACAGTTTATTTTTTGACTTCCAGTTCATGAGGATAGTTTTCTTAGTGATGCACAAGGCAGCAAGAGCTCTGTGTGATATTTTTGCCTCCATCACTGATTCACCTAAAATACAGTCTGTTGGTATGGACAGCTAAACCATGTGGATAGGTCTGCACCAGGCAGGGGAGGTGAGGCGTCATCATGACAAGTAAAATACTAACCATGATAAGAGAAAATGTATTTGATCATTTGGCTCATCCTTTGTCGAGTACATTTTGCTCTGTGGAGAATTTTATATTGTACAAGCTGTAATTTGGGACTTCGTTTTGAAGCTATTTAAACATATTTCTGTCCACAAGTTTTGATCTCGGTTGACAGATCGATCACGCTCCCACTTTGTGATTGAGAGGGAAACTGAATCCTCAGTTTTTAATGATAATTTATATAATTTTGACAACAATTTAGGGCTACAGAGGCTTAAAAATTCTGTTACCCATGTAGGTATTTCTAAATTCAACTGACTGAGATTAAATCTTCCTTTTAGATACTTTGTACTTCAGTTGCTGATATTCAAGAAATTTACTGTTGACTAATAAACTTTCCATCTTGAATAATTAGTTCTTATTATGACATAACAGAAAATCCAGTATTTTCTTTTCCTGACAAATATCTGGATTGTTCCACACGTGTGTCCGTTTACAGGCGATAAAGTGAAGATCAACCTGCTCCTAACTAAACTGTGAGGAAGAGTTTAAACGCTCGTCCAGCAGCACAGTCCAACCTCTAACCCAGTGCGGGTGAAGCTGCATCTGACGTACTCCCAGAGCAGCACTTCTGCCAGCTGACTAATTGTTTGTGGTTTTGGTTATGTTTATGTTTATGTTTAAATAATGCTTCTTATTTTGTTAATTCGGGAATGTCAGGACACTCACTCTGCCGGGCTGCTTGTGGAGATTCCTCCCCATCACTCTGAGGGAGAAGTCTCTATAGGGAAGTACTGACAACCAGCTTATGCCTCAAACCACTTGCATTAAAAAAATATTGTTGTTGTCTAAGGCTTCACCAAAATCTGGAATTCTCTGAAACAAGAACGTGTTTTTAATTAACGTTTTAATAAACACGTGGGTAGTAACTATATAACAGTTGTACTTAATTTATAACTAATCTAGAAACTATTTATAAATGATATATTCATTTACACACACACACAGTCCTTGAACTTTATTTGTGGATACAAAGGCAATAATGGGCACAGAATCCAATGTAAACTTAAAGCAATAACACTTAACGTGGCACAGATTTATGTAACGTCAGCAGCTACATGCAAACCAATCAAAGACATGAAGCACACGCAAACACAATGTCCAGTTGTTGGTCAAAGTCACAACTATCCAGGAAAAACACCTAATAATGCATCAGTGCAGACACTCACACAATACTGACAATAAAGAGGCTCGTTTTTAATCATCCAGGAGACAAATACGTCATCTGCTGCAGCGTCACCGCCTCTTGTTGTGGCCTGTAAGTTGTCGCTGCAAACAGCAGATGGAGACACTTTTTAAATTAAAAGGAGCACAATGACAAAAACACATCAGAACACATTCCACATTTCTTCGCATGCAAAAGGCATTGGCTCATTGATATGTCATATTGCTGACATATTTGGTATTTCTGATGTATTATTAATAATATTTAAAGCTCTCTCATTTTTTCATTGACGCAAAGCATTTTTTTCGGTTGATCATCAACCTAAACCTGTTTCAGTGCGCACATTAACACGTGCAAAAATGTTACACTTAAATAAAATAGTTAATAACTGATTCACATTTGTTCTGTAATCAGAGATACTGTATCTGAAATGTCCAGCGCTACGTCCTTCAGAACGACAGATTTATCTGCCATGTGCAGCGTGGATTTAAGGCTTGCCCAGAAGTCCTGCTGCTTCTTCTCATCTTTTGGCCACTCCAGGTACGTCTGCTGCCTCAGCAAACTTCTGAGTCTCAAAAACTTCTTGGGAAAAGAGTCTGTTGGAATGGGCTCCAACAATAAGAAGACCAATGAGTCCTGCTGGACGCTGATGGCTCGGTGCTGGGCGAAGAAGAGCTCGTAGTTGCACCATTCGCTTTGTACAAAATGTTTGGAGAGGACAAACAGCGTCTCGTAGCTGGACTCAACACAGTTGATGATGTTGTCTATAATCCACTCACCAGGGACAAAGTCTCTCTCGTGGACACAGAGTGAAAACCCAGCACCTTCCAAAGAGGGAACCAGCTGGCTGTCCACCCAGTCAGAGTCTTGATGACTGTAGGAGATGAATGCATGATAACTAAATGACACATAGTTTAAAATGTTGGCACGTTTCTTGCCTCTCCTTTTCATCCTGATCCAGACCCATAACATCTTTGTATACCACGCTCCATCACATTTATGGAAAGCCAGACCCATGGCTGCAGATATAACCAATACCACAGGCACAGCAACTACAGCTTGAAGCCACATCTTACACGACAGCTCAGTGGGTTTGTACTCTGACAGGGAAAAGCCTGCAAATGATGGTGGGGTGTTACATGTGTAATCAAACGGCCAGTCCAGGAGCAAAGACTTGTTGAAGGTACTGATGAGCCAATAGGAGTCACACGAGCAGACAAAAGGATTGCTTCCAGCTTTAAGTTCCTGAAGCCTGGGAAGCCCTGCCAAGGCTTCTCTAGATATAGAACTGATAGCATTCTGGTCTATGTGAAGACTGACCAGAGCTGGGACAGTGAGATCTACTGGGATAACCTGGATGCTGTTGGAGCTGAGTCGGAGGTGTGTCAGCTTGGGGAAGCGAGACAGATCTTCTTGTGATATGGCTGTTATTCCTGTCTTTGATAAGTCAATCCTCTTAAAGTCTGATGACAGATATTTAAAAACACTGTTGCCCAGGTTGTTGTTTCCAAGGAGAAGCTCAGTCAGCTGAGCAGGCCAAGAGCAGTCCCCATCCAAGTGGATGGAGTTGAAGCTGAGATCCAGAGATTCTAGTGTGTTCATCTGGTGTGTCTTCTGAGAGATATAGGAAAGACTGCTGAAGCGATTCTTGCTTAAAGACAGCTTCCGCAATTTGGGGAAAACGGTGCTGTGTGAACACAGAGTCCACCAGAAGCCTGACTCCATTAATAGGTTATCTGACAGATCCAGTGTCTCCAGTGATGGCAGGACCGTCATGACTCTGCAGGGTAAAATATTCATTCCGCTCCCAGAGAACTTTAAATAGGTCAGTCCTGAGACGGCTTCAAAGCTCATGTTTATCGTGGGATATTTGTACTGATAATGATTCACACCATTAAAAATAACCGAGGAAAGACTGATTGTGTGATTAATGTTGTGGAATACAAAACCATCTGATGTATCCTCATTATAAGTGATGTTGACAAATGAGAGCTCGTAGAGAGAGGAGAGCCACACATTCTTCAGAAACACCTCCATGAAGGAGCTGTTGATCCAGGTGTTTTCTATGGTGAGATTCTGGATGAACGGCATCCTTCTCAGGTTCTTAAAGGGGTCCTCGCTCACATTGCACTTGTCTGGAAACAAAGTGATGCATCGCAGTGATTTTGCCTGCGTCACATTCAGGTCCGCGAGGAGGTTCTCGAACATTCCAAAGGTTCCACAGAAAGATGCAAAAAGGGACATTTTTTTGAGAGACTTTATTTTTGCAAGAGAACCTGAATCATACTTTTGCAATTGAATTTCTGCTCCCAAAGCCAGATGCTGCAGAGGAACATCCATCAGTGGGTCAAAGTCATTGTAGCTGACCGACAGGGCAGCTGGACTACCCAATGACAGCAAATCCAGGTTTGCTAAGTTCTGAAAGGATGCTGGTAATTGGTAGCTGGTGTACAGATTGTTCGCCAAATCAAGAATTCTCAGCTGTTTCAATGAAATGTCTGGGATGAAAGGTAAGTCGTTGTTAGATATGTTGAGAACTTTGAGTGCCAGTGTGTGAGTGAACACAGTTGGTGAAATCTCCTGGAGGCCACAGTGAGTTGCCTTCAAGAAGCAGAGCTGGGAAAGTCCAGAAAACTCAGCTCCTTTCAGCGCTCGGATGAAGTTGTGGGAAATATCCAAATACTGCGTGTTGTTGGGAAGATCTGGTGGAACACTGGTGAGATTTCGATTGGAGAGGTCTTTCATACCTGGCCTTGATGTGACACATAGTTTAAATCCTTTGTCGTGTTCCCTGATAGCTGTGCAGTCAGGCATCAGCAGAAATGTGATGACTATGTTTCCAATCAGAGCAGCCACAGCTGTGCTGGAAACACCAACGTCAACGAGAGAAATCGGTCAAAATCAGTTGAATTACATGGACGATGCAATCGTTTAATACTGCAGTTAACACTGAATATCGTTCTACAACCGTGTTTCCAAAAAAAATGACAGCATCTAAAATTTAAATAAAAGCAGAATGGAACCCATTTAAACCCCATATTATATTGGAAAAACACAAAACTCATTTTAAATTTGATTCCAGCATTAAACCGAGAATGTAACTGATCTACAGATTGCTGTATTCGATTCTTATTTACGTTTTGTTTAGGAAAATGGGTTGTAGAAGCTATACTGTAAAATGGAAAAATAGATGTACCAGAGAAGAAGCTGCACAGTTACCTTTGTGTAGACATAGCTTCAGACACTGGGAGGAACTCAGGTCTGAGCTGTGTGCTCTGAGTGCTAACTTTTATCCCCAGTGCTCTGAAAGTCTTTAAAAAACATCTTCCTCTTTCTGCTTCTGTAAATTCCTCTTTTTTTTTCCTTTTTCTTTCATATGACTCTCCAGTAAGAAAGCAGATGTTATTACCAAAGTTTACAGCTGACAGTAAAACAGAGACAGGTAGAAGTACCCACGGACCTCAGCGGTGTACAGTGGCCTGCAAAAGTATTCATACCCCTTGAACTTTTCCATATTTTGTCACATTACAACCACAAACATAAATATATTTCACTGGAATTTAATGTGAAAGACCAACACAGCTTGGTAAATAATTGTGAAGTGGAAAGAAAATTATACATGATTCAAAACAATTTTTACAAATAAAAAACTGAAAAGTTTGGTGTGCAACCAAGTGCATTCAGAGAATTTGTGGCAAGATCTGAAAACTGCTCTTCACAAATGCTCTCCATCTAATCTGACTGAGCTTGAGCTGTTTTGCAAAGAACGGGCAAAAATTTCAGTCACCTGATGTGCAAAGCTGGTGGAGACGGACCCTAAAAGACCTGCAGCTGGTGGTTCCACTCAGGGGTCCCTAACCCTCCCTGAGCCTGGTTCTGCTGCAGGTTTCTTCCTTTTAAAAGGGAGTTTTTCCTTCCCACTGTCACCAAGTCCTGCTCATAGGGGGTCGTTTTGACTGTTGGGTTTTTCTCTGCAGTATTGTTGGGTCTTTACCTTTACCTTACAATACAAAGC
>VUQJ01018127.1:2771-16049 GCA_015108635.1 Andinoacara biseriatus | reverse complement strand
TGCAGACTGTGCAAAGATGCCCCTGAAACAATCCAGCACATAACAGCAGGGTGTAAGATGCTAGCAGGCAGGGCATACATGGAACGCCATAACCAAGTGGCTGGCATAGTATACAGGAACATCTGTGCCGAGTATGACCTGGAAGTCCCAAGATCAAAGTGGGATACGCCCCCAAGGGTGGTTGAGAATAACAGTGCTAAGATCCTGTGGGACTTCCAGATACAGACAGACAAGCTTGTGATGGCTAACCAACCGGACATTGTAGTGGTGGACAAGCAGCGGAAGAAAGCCGTAGTGATAGATGTTGCAATACCAAGTGACGGCAACATCAGGAAGAAGGAACACGAGAAGCTGGACAAATACCAGGGGCTCAGAGAGGAGCTGGAAAAGATGTGGAAGATGAAGGTAACGGTGGTCCCCGTGGTAATCGGAACACTCGGGGCAGTGACCCCCAAACTGGGAGAGTGGCTCCAGCAGATTCCTGGAACGACATCTGAGATCTCTGTCCAGAAGAGCGCAGTCCTGGGAACAGCTAAGATACTGCGCAGGACCCTCAAGCTCCCAGGCCTCTGGTAGAGGACCCGAGCTTGGAGGACAAAGACCGCCCGGAGGGGCGAGCTGGGATTATATATATATATATATATGTAATGGGAAAAAGCTATTCCTGAGCTGGCACAGTTACTCCTGTAGCTCCTCCCGGAGGGCAGGAGGTTATCCAGTGTGTAACCTGGGTGAGAAGAGTCTTTAAGCTTCTCTGTGACAGCTAATACTTTGAGAAAGCATGCTGCTGTACCTGGAGGGCGAGTGCCGTGGTGAAGCTGTATGCCGTCCTGTTGAGGGACCCCAGCACTGACTGCAGTGCCTGTTTTACAGGCAGCCAGGCTAGCAGACTGTGCTGCATGATGAAGAGGGCTAGCAACCCCAGATCAACAGCAAGAGCCCAGAGGACAGAGCCATCCCGCAGAGCCACTGACCATGGAATGGAGTCTTAGGCATGGACAAATCAGAGGAGAAAGGTCACTTTAAAATTGGCTGTTGTCAGGTCTCGCTATTAGACTTCTGTGAAGTGGTTATTTGAGTTTTATAACTGATATAAAATCTAAAAACTGCATAAGATGGTATTAAGTGGTCTTTAAAGACTTGAGACAACCTTCTCACATTTCTAATGTGTCCCTCAAAAAACCAACCTCACTTATATGATAGAGGGGTATCCATGCATTATATGCCCAGAGAAAAAAAAATACTGTACTGATAATAATGTAGTGATGGGGCAATCATAATACTATAATTACTATCCACAAGCAGTCAATCATCGAACATGGCGCAGCAAAAAATGGTTCTCAGAAACAAAAAATGGAAATCAAACTGTTGAAAAACGGGGATCGAACCAGCGAAGCCAATACCCCCACAAACGCAATAGAAGTCAGCGTGCTCGCCCGCTGAACACTGCTTCTGTAACAGCTGATATAACACTGCTGATTGACAACTGATTATTTAAGACTGTTACTGTGTTCTTTTAAGGTAATAAAATAAATGTTGGGAAAATACTGCCCTGAAAAAAATATTTTCCGCCCAACGTGGGGCTCGAACCCACGACCCTGAGATTAAGAGTCTCATGCTCTACCGACTGAGCTAGCCGGGCGCTGACTACCCACTCTGCTAGGTTTTATACAAAGCACACCACACAACACAACACAACACATTTATTTATATATATATTTATATATATCAATAGATATAAATATAAATATATATAATGATACTGTGGGATCAAGATTTTGAAAAATTACACACAGTAACCTCCAAGGACACTTTATATATACAGTTAAACTGTATTTCAAGTATTTCTAAGTTTTACATAAACTCCACCAACGTTAGGCAACCTCTCCTGGCCCCCTGCTACAGGACCTTACCTTGACAGAGTACCGTCTCCCCCGTGATGTTATGGTAAATGGCTCGAAACGAGACAAACCGAATTAAGTCTGCACCGGATATGAAAACAAACGCAAAGTTTAGCAAAGACGTGGTGCAGAGAGCGAAGCCACGTACTGTGAGTGACGCCATTATCAGCGCTTATCGCGAACAGTTCCGGGAGATGGGAAGTGGTTGTAAGTACCGGATTAAGGCACAAGGTGGTGCTAATGTGCTGCACTTCTACATGCAGGAGGAAGTGCGTCAGAGGTGGGAAATCCTGTGCATGAGTTCATGAGTTTAAAATCCATTACCTCCCTTCATCACGCAAAACTGACGAGACATAAAAGTACAGTACAATATTTAGGGCTGATTGACTTTATTAGAGTAAGATATGTGCAGGTGTCTCACTATCTGTCCTTTTTAAATGAGGTTAACATCAGCAGTGTAGCACTCTACATGGAAGTTTCTGTTGCAGGATGTCACTCGAATAGACTCTGTGGACCCCTGAAATAACAAAGAAGTAGCAAAGGTTTACACACATTTCTCAGAGAGCCACTGTATGAGAGAATTTGCCGTAAATTTAATTCCTTTTTTAAATTTTTTTTCTGAAGCTCACATCTGTTGGGAGTATTGGCAGCCTGCAGGCATCACAGCGGGGGGCCTGGACCCTGAAACCACAAGGAAGTTTCACTGAAAGTTCACAGAAACTGAAATACGAAGTCAACAAAGGTGTGAGTTTTCTCCTGTTCAGCCTGTCTGGCAGGGTTTTCCCCATTTTCTCTTGAAAAGGACCATTGTTGTTATGAGACACACACCTGTGGAAGTCGCTGACACAGTAGACCCTACAGTGTGGGTCGACAGCAAAAGGCTGACCCTCCAGGCTCTGTCTGCAGACGATACAGCAAAAGCAGGAAGGGTGGTACGGTTTCCCACGACCCTGCAGGACCTGATCATCCAAAGTAACTTCACTTTCACCCATGTGACACCACACATACACATATGCAAATGAATGGATATTTACCACATCTGTGATTAAAAACCCACAGCTGTTACACACTTCAGGGGATGGATGAACACCAGAGAACTGCAGCAAATATCGGGAAAAAAAATCACTCAAAAAGATGGACAAAAAACATGATTTTCTGTCATTTTACAGCCTTTTAAAAGATTATATACTTACCAAAAAGTCATCCTCACAATATATCAGTCCTGACACTGTATAAAAAGGCTTGCCACTGAGCCTTTTACCTGAAAACATGTGCAAAACTTTAGATACAGCATGAAGACTATCATACATTATACAGGACAATGAGCCCGAACTTGCAGCCAGAATCATGAAGAACAAGTTAAACAGCAGGAGGTCTGTCTGTCACAGAGCCCCAAGCTCACAGGGTCTGACATCCACAATCACATTTGGAGAACTCACTGCAAACACTGCAGGTGAAGCACGCGCTGTGGAATAAACGTCCCATGGCCTGACAGGCTTTTCCTGCTCCGTATACTGCTTGACTGCATCTTGTACAAGTTCCTGAAAAAACACAAAGAATAAATGCACAGAACTGTGAAAGGTGAACCCACAGGATCAACAGGCAGTACACTTGAATAATAATATCAAGGTCTACACTATATCACTAAAAAAATATGTTCTTACCAAAGTAAACACTGTCACTGTAACTGGGGTCCATCTCCCACACCAGTTTGCCCAGTGCTCTGAGCCTTCAGTATGGCTGTCTGGGGGTCTAATTTTATGTGCAGTGCAGACAGCTGTAAGGGGAGCTGCTCTCTGGGTTTATGAGTGTTTTATTTGCTGCTTTTGCTCTCTGAAGGCAGCAAATCTTCAGACCTCCCGACTCCCCCCCCCAGTGGCTACTACTTGTCTGCATCTGCAGTCAAATTAGATTATTTTTAATCAGTGTGGTAGCTGTGAAATAGTGAAAGATTGGTTCTACTCAAGTAAAAGTCTGAAAATACAAATAAATACTCTGCATTTAAAAGGTTGCAGCTCCATGTTTTTATTCCTGGACTCTACCTGAGGAGCTTTGCATGGCTCACATTTCACAATAATCCTTATTTGTATTATCTTACTTTGCTTTAGTGCAGCCCCGCTATCTGAAACAAGCCATTTTAATGCTCTCTTTAAGGCCTACATCCTTTGACTGGCTAACCCCCACAAACAGACGGTTTGGGTGGGTGGAGATTTTGTACTTACAGCTAGAACTGGATGCCTGAGATGAGCATATTAGTCGTATCCACTCTCAGTGACATCACACAGAGCCAGGAGTGGAAAAATCTCTCTGAAAGAGAGCATTTAAAGGAGAGAATTACTATGGACTCTATGTTCTCTATGAAAGGAAGCAGAAGTAAAGCACAGTAAAAGCAGCTACTTAAATGCTGTTCTTATGTACAGTGTTTAAGTAGCTGTTTAGTGCTTGTATGTGTCTACTTTTCCAAACTGCAACCACAATGATCAGATAAAAAATATAAGTGCATCTAAAAAAAAAAAAATGGTGCTGATCTCTTGAGGTTTTTCTCTTGCAGATACTGCGATAACACTCGGCTCCAAGCAGCTCTCTATTTAAAAGCTGTATTTTAGGGTAAGCTGAGAGATGAAATGAGCAGCAGAGGAAACAGTCTAAAGATATCTGAGAAATAATGGAAAAGAACCTGCAGCACATTCAGCCTGCTAAAGCACTTACATTTTGAGGATTTTGGGTTAAACATTTGACTCGGCTGCAGAAAAATACTTTACAACACGGGCTACATCATCACATCAGAAGATTCAGATTAAAAATAGATGAACTTCCAGTAAACTAAATAAAATAAAGAAACACTGGTGACAAATTAATCAGCCACAAGAAAAGAAAGCTGTTATTACATGGGTACTAATAAGCCATTAATGCTTGACAAAGGATATTGAATATGGAGCTACCAATGAGGAGGAAAAGAGGAAGACCACTAACAATCACTAACAATCCATCAGCCTTATTAATAATAATTTACCACCCACATGAACCCCCTTTGTTAACCTGTTGGTTAAAAAATATCCACTTTTACTTGGATAAGAGTTTGCTAAAAGGTAAGTGATGAGTTTCAGATTTCCTCCTTAATCAAAATGGAAAAACTTCCTTAAATTAGAACTTTTAAAATGAATAGATGAATCAAAAGTTTTATGTGAGCTCTCACTTACAACCAGGAAAAATAATACAAATGTCATCAGAAACAACTTCAGAGCGAGCTCAACTTTCAAGTGAATTTAATATTTAGTGCTAATAACATTTAGCCTGCATGTTGATTTTTTCAAATAGATTTTCAGTGATCATCTGACTTGTGATACTGCCCCCGTGTGGACTCCTCGGGCCCTTTCGCTCATAAGTCAGTCACTAAAACCAGACACGCCCAGACCGTCTTAAATACCTGCAGCAGGTAAACACCGACCGACTGAAAGCGAACAACTGAGGAGTTGGTGTTTTTTTAAAGAGGTTGTTTACACTTTTGACCTTTAATATGAGGTCCTTACGCCCCCGCCGCCACTTTATTAAACGCAAGCTCATTGTTATACTGTAAGTGTATTTAGAGCACAGTCATTTAAAGTTGCGTGTCTGTCTCCATGAGGTCCGCGCAGAGAGGAGAAAGAACAGAAACTCTCTGCAGCTCATGTTTTGGGTCTACAGTTACAGTTGGAGCAGGGGAGGGAAGGGGGCGTCTGACAGCTGCTGATTCCTCACTGAGGTCCTCTTGTGAAGACTCACTGAAGCTGTCTGCTTCCATCACGCCGCCCACTCGCCTAGCTGTCAGACTGGTTCACCAAAAAAACCCAAAAAAACTTGTGTGTCGTTTGTATGTTGGTTGCATGGGTGTGTGTGGACTTAAGACATGTGGGAGTTTTTTTTTTTTTAAATCACTATATGTTCCTGTTTATTATCATCACGCATGTTAAACATGAGGCTGCATTGCCTTTGGTGCTGGACTGAAGGTAGATGTAATTAGGATTACCTAAAGCAGCATGGCTGTGTGTTTGTGAGCTCTAGCCCCCTCAGGTATGTTTCCGTGCAGGAATGTCTGCGTCATGAGGCGTGTGGAGGCAGGAGGAAGCCTCTGCAGCTCTGGGAGTGTTATTCAAACTCTGGGCACGCTGTCAGATTTACGCAATTAATCACACTTTTATCAACATTTTACAGCGATAAAGAAATTCCAGCTGACCAGGAATAAACTCATTTCTGCCTGTTTTCGCTCTCGCTATTATTCCCTTTTGGAGCTTTAAAAATTCTAACTGTTCAGACTCGATTTAACCTTGTTAATTGATTTAATTTTTTTTTGTCACATTAAAGGACAAATTCGTATATTTTTTCAGAATTTACTGGCGCATACGATGCAATAGGGTATTCAAGAACAATGAAACGCCGGCTTTGAGCTCCGTTTCCACGCCCTTCCTCTGCCACATTTTGGGGATACGCAGCACGATGCCAACAATCTTTGGCATGTTTTGGGTGCTTATAAATAGGGCACGCATTGTCCCACACTGTGAAAGGAGAGTCACAAGAGGACGCGCGTCTTATAGGAGTCTGTACTGTGTGCGGTTTCTCTGCGGAGCTCCTGTTTAAGGCTACGGCGGCCGGGCCTGCTCTTCCTGTCAGGTTTGGACAGGTACCCTTTACCTGCGGTCCACGCCCTCTGCTGCTGCTGCGCACAGATATTCATGAGCAGGAAGTGGCTGCCCGTGGCGCCGTCGTTGTAACGAGTGTGGAAATGCAGCTGTAGCCTATATTTGAGAGAGCGACTTGAGTTATATGTTTGAACTTTTTCTGGTTGTTGTTTGAAAAGCATCATCAAAGATTTCTTTTGAGGACATGCGGCTCTGCAGGACCTGCGCGCTGTTGGCGCTCCTGTTTTTGGCAGTTAGGGATTCATCAGGTGAGAAAATGATCTTTGTCAGTAATTTGTTGTTTGCTGAAGCTCTGTTCACCCGCCCACGCTGGTTGTATTGTTACGTACAATTAGAAACAAAATCGCGAAGCCTGGCTTCTTCTTCCCGTTTGTGCGCCAAATGGGTCAAACACATTGAGAGGAGCGCACGTTGAGCCGATTTAAAGATGCACTCAAGTGAAGCGCTGCGGGTGAAACGAGCTGTGCTTAAAGCTCCGTGTCAATAAATTATAGGATAATAGAGAACATTAAGGCAGCTTATAGATGACTGATCGACTTGATAGATGGAGGCTGAAGCGCGTTTCCAGTCTGAATGGAATAACTCACAGCTCCGACTTCCAAACCTCCATTTTCAAAAAGGTTTATGAGGCATTTATGGAGCTTCCTGGAGGCATGAATTCATCACGACTTCATTAATGATTGACCAGCAATCTGCTGCTGGACTATGAATCTAGGGGGCTTTTTTTTTAAATCATGCTTTATGCTAGATTTAAACTTCCCAGTTGAAACTTTCTGGGGAGAAATCCTCAGCAGCAGGCTTTTGAATTAAATCCCAGATTGTGTGTTTAGTATTATAACAGATATGATCCAGACAACCATAATTATGGGATTGCACATGTAAGGATGACATGATCTCATTCAGAGTAGCAGGTTATGTGAGTAAATGAGAAAGATTTAAATTTTATTCCCCGAATTGACGTGATGATTTGATAACATGGAAAATCGGTCAGACAGGAATTTACAGTTTAGTGAAAGTAAATAACAGGCAAAAAACGAAAGAAGCTATTAGAAGACTTCATACTTTGGAAGGTGTGGGAAACAGCAGGACGGTTGTAACTGTAGAAATGTGAGTGCAACATAATGTGAGTGCGTGTGCACCTTCTGTAATTTGTACTTGTTTGAAAATGTACACCATGGAGCATGTTGTATGTACATCTCCCTGTTCATTCATTTATCTAATCAGGTGGTCATGTAGCAGCACCTCTGTGCTTGTCAGCAGCTCCACTTGCCTTTAAACAACAGATTGGGGGGGAAATGTGATCTCAATGACTTTGTTTACGTCTTATTGTTGGTGCCTGATTGGCTGGTTTGAATCTCTCTGGACTTGCTGACCCTCAGGGGCTTTCAACACCGCAGAATTTGGCATCAGTAGTGTAAAACCATGGATCCAGCCTACCTTGTGTCAGCAGTCCAGCCTGGTGATGATGGAGTTAACCCCCAGTGGGATGGGAGGGTGTTTTTTTTTTTTTGCCACACTTTGGTCAGTAATGTTATTTTTGCCAACCATGTGCATACCAGTATGGCCACAGGTTACCATCTTCAAATACCTGCTTGAATCATGATAACACACCGAGTCACCAGCAACAAAAAGCTTCAGACTGCTTTCATGAGTGTGATTGTGAAAACAGTCACGATGAATTGGCGTCCTCACTCGCCAGATCTAATTCCAGCAGAGTGGAGTAACCTTGGCATGAATGCGCACGCATACAATGCGCTCATGTCAACATTGAGCAAAATCTCAAAGTAGGATTTTCAACACTGAATCTGACATCGAGAATTGTAGAACCGTCATGGAAGTGCACGGGCTATTCAAATAGAAAAGACCACAGAAACAACAGCTGTAACAGCAGCAGATTTAAATATGAAAAACTGTGTCTTTATAAAGGCTTTTTTTAAGAGAGCCATGGGAAAGTCAGCTCCTCATGCTTTTTTAGAACTGGTTCACCCTCTCTTTACTCACTCGACATGACTCATGTTTATCAAAATCCAATTAATTTTCGCGAGTCTGCCTCTGCAGTGCGCTTGGGTAGGTGTGCCTGATAGTGTTTGTGTTTGTTCAGATGTCAACTGACAAATCTGACTGTTTGAGGATGTGCTTGTTTCTTTTGTATATTTTTAAGGCTGCAAATATTTGTTCATAAACATAACAAAATAAACCAAGCACATTCATTTGAATCAGATTGTGGCTTTTAAGGAAAAAGATGCGTCAACTGATGGACATGAGTGCATGCAAATCATTTTATCTTTCAGGGTGAACCAAAGTGACTAAAGTCTGACACAGTCATCTCTGTAGAGCCCTGTCAGCATTTGTTGATTATTCACACTTATTGAATCTGCTTTCCAGAATTCCCGCAGGAGGCTGTCCGACCAGACAAAGGCTCAAATGTGACCGTGTCCACCAATCTGCCAGACTGTTCTGTGTGTATAGTCAGCGAGATGAACAGCACAGAGTCTTCCTGCCACTCTTCTCTCTCTCTGGTACCTGAAGTTGAGGCCAAGCTGACGTTTTCCTGCCCCCGGCCTATCGGGCAGTCTTACACTGTGACGATCGCTCGCTCCGTCGGTGAGTTTACTGACGTTCTGACGATGCGTGCAGTCATCAGACTGCACATTCAGTTCAAGTGCTGCAATCAAGCCTCATTTAACATCTTTTCATGTTTGGGTGCTAAATCAGGAGCAAGTATTGGTTTGCACTAAACATGTCTTCAAGGATGGATTATTCATTGATGTGAAACCGCTGTGAAGAAGCCTCTACTTTCATTTTTTTCCCCCACTCTGAAATGTATTGCTTTAGACTTTAGCTAAAGCTGTTTGAATCTTTATTCTCACAGCAACAGTGTGATCTTTTACAGATTTATTACCGATTGTTTTGATTATCTGTTCAACTTGGCTGTAAAAACAAACCATACACAACCTTCTGAGCATCAAACTGCAGTTAGTGAGTACAGTAAGATGTCCAAAGCCACCATTCGATTACCCGCTGGTTAGAGAGGTCCTGTCTAGAAGCCTCGAGATGAGCAAATTTGACCATCATAGTGTTTTGAAACCAGATGTGACTGAGAGACACTGAAATCAAACGGTACAGATTTGTCAGTCACGAGGTGGGTCTGCCCCAAGTCTTTCCCTGCCGTCCTTTTTTGACTCTAATAGGAAGTATAATTTATAAAAAGAACACAATGTTGTATTCAGGAAGACTTCAAAGTAACGACAGAGACCATAAACTCATCAGGAAGATCTTTACTGAGGTCACAGATTGAGTGATTGGTAAGGGTGCTTGTTTATAATCTTCTATACTGTCTAACTTCCTTAATGACCAAAGGGGTTGCCCCCCTGCTGGCGATTAGAAGGAATGTAGCTATGAGGGTGGCTTCACTTTGCAGAGCCTGTGTTTATGTGGTCTACACAGACAGGCATTTTACAGCTAAAGAAGCAATTCCTCCAGAGTTAGTAGAGCTAACAGAAAGTGATTATCAGGCTCATTTCTGTTAGAAGCACAGCCAGAGTCAGCGTTATGGACGGGCTCCCAGGAGTCCAGGCCCGTCTAAAAAAGCCTTTCTGCCACCTCAGCTAAATTCTACTGAAGTACTTCTACAACTAGAAGTAAAATGAAATCCTGCAATTTGGTAATGAAAAAAGTTACCAACGCCCACATCGCTGTTAAGTTGTTGCAGCAACAGCCAAGCTCATAATTGTTCGGTTAATAGTAGCTCGGTGCATCTGTGGCACAACTGTAGAGGACACTGATTTTGGAGAGTATAGGAGGATGAAAGTCATACTTTGGGAAGCATGTCTTCCCAAATGAATCCACTTAGATACATCAGTGGCTTCTACATTTCCTAATGAGTCTAAGGAAATTATTGGTGTAATGCCGATTAAGCATAATTAATATATGTGCACCAAAGTTTATCATTTTTTTATGCATCTCTTTGACTGGAATCCAGAATGCACTCGGGATGCCTGCAGTCCCCCAAAAGTGGAAACGCAATCATCCATCCTGACTAACTTTACTAGAGCCTTCACCTGGGACCTGAAGGCACCTGAGAAGACAGTTGTGAGCCTGAGCGTTATTGGAGGAGGACTAACAGAGACATCACAACCGTGCCCAGATGGATATCAGTTCTCTGTATCCACATCCAAAGCCAACAGCATGGGCCAGACTCAGTACTGTCGAGGCGGCTCTGTGACTCGTCTGGATCTGGCTAATCAAGCCTTCGTGTCTCTGCAAGTTCAACCAGAGACTCAGGTGGACCGTGAGCTCTTTCAGACCTCCGCCGGACGACTGAGTAAGACGTGTTTACTGATTGTGCTTCTTTTTTTTTAAAGAAGCTCCATAGAAACAGTGATGAGTTTGTTATATGCTATCTGTGGGCCTGAAGACAAGATTATAGTGAGCTTTAATGGTGCCGGTGGTACCACACTTTGGAGTCGTTCAATCCAACACTGAGTGCAAAAATGAATAATTCCATTAAAGTTTTATAGTGGACTTTATTAAGGACTCTATGAAGGATTTACTAACAGATGGTGCAACCTAACCCTGGCCTTTGTCTCACTCTGAATTTCACTCTGTTCAGAAAAGGTTGTAAGCATTGATTCCAGCACGACTGTGGTCTTCAGCCGGGACCCAAAGGAACCCGGGTGTGAAGTGTGCACCACTGAAGGCTCCACTCTCACCTGCAGCACAGAAGAAAAGACGCTGACCAGCGCAGACAAACCTTCAGTGGAGTTCAGCTGCCCCAAACCTCACGATGTGTTCAATGTGAAGATAAAAAAGACAATAGGTGAGAGCTGCAGGCGCTATGTGGCAAAAAAAAGTAATAAATAAATATACTAATAAAGATGAAAGATATCTCTAAAAGGGTAAATAAATACATAAATCACTGAACACTGTTTAATTATTTTGGGTTGTTATTTAATGCAACACCATATAAATGTCAATTTAAATGAGTTGAGACATACTGTGAGAGATAATTGGTAAAGAAATAAATTCTATAAATGAATTTCAGAATGGTTACATTAATTTTGCACTAAAGTCTTGAGGCACCCCTCAACAACAACAAAAAATGGAATGTGATACAATTTAAAATTCTTTGCTAAGTTGCCTGTTTTGTGTAGACAGCACTGGTTCATCCTTTTGCTTTAGGTGCTCTGAAACTCTGAAAGGCCTTCAGAAAGCCTGGAGAACTATTGCTCAAGATCACTTAAAAAGATTACAAGAAATTTTGGCTCCTTGGAATTATTCTCTGCATTTCTTTGTTTACATTTGCATCTCTGTCACTGATGGCAAACATCACATTTCACCCCCCACTTCCATAATGCAAAATTTAAATATTTCCTATGTTTTATTTTTTTATTTTTTAAAATTCAGAATGCACTGAGACTTCCTGCAATCCTACTGCAGCAGGAATCGATCCCAACCTGCTTAATGACTTCAAAAGATCTATAATATGGGACATCAGTGTCCAAAAGAGGACTTTAGTAACTCTAAGCTTTCCCAGTGATGGACTGAAGGTCATTACTGAAGGGGGGGACTGCTCAGATGCCTTTAAGTACTCAGTGAGTACAACTAAAAGTGATGGAGAAATCAAAACTACGAGCTACTGCAAAGGCGGGACAGTGTCTCATCTGAATGTGCTTGGAGCAACGACTGTGACTGTTGAAGTGCCCAAAGGAGAAAAACTGGAGTCGGCAGCATTTAATGTCAGCGCAACACAGAGAGGCAAGTTTGAACACTTTCTGCAACCCCTTATTATTTATTTTACAACAATAAAACAAACAGATCCTTAAAATGACACTGATTCAGGCTTCTTTCCACAGTTGCAGCTGTCCAAATAATGACTTTAAACCATTACAAAACTTATTTAATGTTTGACAGGAATGTGAACATTTTGTCAGCATCTCACCATCTTGTGCCCCTTTTGTCTTTAGCTGGCAGAATGATGTCTGTGACCTCTGGCATCGCCAATACCAAGATTGTCATCACCAGGGTGATAAAAGGGCCCGACTGCCGTGTGTGTATGGACAAGGCACCTAACCAGAAATGCAACACAGAATCCCTGAGACTGACAAATCCTCGCAACACCTACGTGGAGTTTACCTGTCTTCATCCTCAAGATGTCTTCCGTGTGGAGATCACCAGAGAAATTAGTATGAAGAGCTAAAATATTTCAAGCCTTAACAAACATGCTCATTTCTATCTCTGTATTTTTATTCTGTGAGTCCTTTAGTAGCTTTGCACAAGTCACAGATTCTCGTTTATGACCTCTGCCAAGAAAGTTATGTTTTTGGTAGCGTATAAAGATTTAAAATATCTTGTCACATTTGACCTCCGACCTCTCCTGCAAGGTCAATAGATTAATCTGAAGGTCAAATTGATAATAATTCTATATAGAGCTATTTAAAATTCAGTTTCTTACTGCTATTGTTTGTATTGACAACATATAGGGAATGATATATGGGGATTCTAAATATCACATTACTTTGAACTTCAAAGTCAAATAAGCTCAAACTTGTGTGTGTTAAAGTGTTTTATCTTTAAAAACTGCTTAAAATTATACCATTTTTGTTTGTATTGGCAACATTTAGGAAATTATACTCATATATAGGGATTCTAAAAATATCACATTATAGTTTTCATCCAAATATGTCACAAGATCAAATAAA
>VUQJ01018126.1:21210-46574 GCA_015108635.1 Andinoacara biseriatus | reverse complement strand
AGTTGATTTCATACCATTGCACACACACACACACACACACACACACACACACACACACACACACACACACACACACACACACACTAATTACAGCTGTATTTGGCTTTTGCTGTTACAGCTGTAGCAGTGCTCCACTTTTAATAAAACTAGTAGAGTGTGACAAGAGATACAAACGCAGCTAAGTTCATCTCTCCAGTGCAGTCCCAGAGACTCAGAGTCTGTCCTGGTCTCTTGTCCTTTACAGTTCCGTTTTTGTAAGGGTTATTTTTATAACTGTACTTACTGGATGTGCAAAATGCATTTCATTTGCATTGAAAATATTTTCAGTAGAGGAAAAAATTACTTGGAACTCAAAATTTAAATAAATAATCCAAAGTATTAAAATTGGGTTGTTTAGCTTTATATAAAACTTTATTATCCGGCCTGGGACTAACACAGCTGTAACCTGTAAGTAAATTTAAGTTCTGCATCATTTCCAGGTTATTTATTCAAAAAAAAACAATGTTTCCCTGATCCTATATTCAAGGTACATTGTACTTTTTAGGTTGCGTGTCGTATTATGAGGTGGCTTAACCTAACTTGCAGGTATTTTACAGAGATGTACCTTGTAAGTAAATGTAAGTTCTGTTTGAATTCTAGGACTAGGGCCATAAGTACTGGAACTTATGGCCTTAGTCCTAGAAATTACTCTTAAAGGAAAGATCATTGCTCTTTCCTTATCCCTTCTGACTGATTTTTTTTCTCTAATTCTGCTTTTTGCTAGTTTCCTTGTCACTGCTGGTAGCATGAGGCAGTACCTGCAGTTCTTATAGGTTGCACAGGTAGTCCAGCTCCTCCAGAATGGCAGATCCAAATGTGCAGTCACAAAACCTTTGTTGTGTCTTTCAGCAAAATCTCAAGAGTTTGGAGGAGGAGAAACCAGGAGATACAAAAGGAGAGCTAGACAAGGCCATAGAAGGGCACCAACCCAGCAGCAGAACCCCTGTCTGAACCTTTGTGGCCTGAGTTCCCAACATCCTTTAGTGGGACCTCTGTTTACAGACCAGCACCATGTAACTCAACTGTAACTCAATAACACAAGAACTGGATGGTCCACCACTGATGCTTCTTAACTGGACAGTCCCTGAAATTTAACTGTTTTTGTGTTATACTGTGATCATCGAGCGCTCCTTTCATTTCTTGAACAGAGTTTTGAAAGATTGTAGTTGAGTTATGAGCCTCGGGAAGGTCCGCGATTGCAGGTTCAATAGCGGACAGCCTTGCTGGTTTCAAAGCTTGGATTTACCAGTCTTCCATACTACAGTATCTCAGATCCTGCTGCTTCTAATAGTGTTCCAGTGCCTGTCAATAGGGTGAAATCTTTGGAAAGGAAGATCAGGACTTTGTGTAGGTTGCTAGGACTACCATCTAGCCAAAACAGAGCTGGCCTGTAAGGTACCAACAACACCTTCCAGCTCCCCATAAGTGGCCTCTCTGAAGATGCCATGGTGTTATATGTACAGGAGGCTTTGCAGTATAGGGAATCCAAGTGGCAACCACACATGTCCATGTTCAAACAGGCAGGAATTGAGTGCAGGCAAATCTCTGAGACAGAAGGCACTGATGGGATTCATCCAAACAGGACGAGCAGACATTGGTAGGCATCCATTACTGGACAATGCCCATGGCAAAGACTGGAAACACCTTATTTGTGCTGTAGAGAAAGCCTAAGCAAGCATGGAGGAAGTTTGAGCAGCATGTACAGCATGTTCTGATGAAGGCTGTGAGGGCAAAATGTTAGCATGCTTGTTGACAGGGCCAAAACAAATGGGTAAACCTGAGAGTTCTGCAACCTGCTTAACTTTGGGTATTGGGAGCTACCGAATCTTGTTTTAACATCGCAGATCAATAAATTACCTAATTTTAATGTCCTTCTACTTCTTTTTCATCTTTCCAGGCAGACCAAAAAAATAAAAATCAATCTTCGTGTGGTAAAGAAAATCTGATCCTAGTCTCTCAGACAATGGAACAGAGTTTTTCTCAGTTGCCCACATCTAGCAGCATCCCGACTGATGTTTAGTCCTTGTAATGCTGATATGTCAGAGCGCAGATGAATGTATTTGTGGACGTGCACCCTTCAAATATCAGTAGCTGAAATCCAAGCATGGGCACGTCTGTTGAAATCAAACACTGAGCTTGGGCTGAGTCAGGCAGTTGGCAGTTTAATCACCGCGACTTAAAGAGTGACGGACTCAATTATGTTTTTATGAAGTCAAATATGTCCAAAAAAATTTGATGATACACTCTTCTGATGCACATTTTTGAACATGTAGCAGCCGCGGTATCTGATTTCTATCTACCCTCTTTTCCTGTTATAAATCAAGTTCCACCCCAAGATCTGATTACAGGTCACAGTGAATTCAAGACAATATTTTATTCAGCGATACTTCAGTCAGAGAGTGTGTGCTGTTATCCTCTGTTCCTCTGTTTCATGAGTACAGTGCGTCCATCACTGGGAGTGAATGTGCTGAGTTAGCAGTGATTAAGTGGAGGATTAAAGGGAAATTGATTTAAATCTTGTGAACATAAATGAGAAAGTAACAAAAGTCTAATAAACATTAGGTATAGACATAATGGTCCTGCTAGACAGACACAAATTGCTGTGTAGAATAGAATAAACCTGCAATGAGGGTGCAGAAATTATTCTTAGATTCTCATGTGACTTCCTACTTTTAGACATCTAAACACCCTCAGTTCAGAACTTTTTAGATAGAGATGTTCTTAAGGCTTTTTAGATTTCTGTGGAATGGCAAGCCAATGTTATTAATCATCATTTCTGTCAGTGAAGGGAGGATGTCACAGTCACAGTCAGCATGACAGTCTAGATTCATATTATAGTCTGGATTTATATTTGCCTTTTAATTTGTACATAAAGCAGTTTTTTATGACTGCCTTCTTTCACCTTTATCCTGTGTCAGAGTGATGCAGAAAAACAATTCAAGGTCTTTGGTATTTTAGATCAGAGAAGCTGATCCAAAAGGCTTCTGTGTGAGTACTCACAGGAACCAGCACTGACGATCCTGTTACTCCAGGGTAGGAAGCAGCCCGCATCGTCTTTCGGCTCTGCTCTCCCTCCTATATGTCCAGTTGAAAAAATTTGCTTTACACCTCCCACAGTTGCTTCTCGTCCCCTGGCTGCTTTGCAGCCATGGTCCTCCATTCTGTGCTGTTTTTGACTAAATTTAATGTCATATGTCTGGTGTCATTAATACCTGCTCTGCTCTTTATTGGGAAAGAGAGTCTTTCTGCCAAATATAAATTCTCCCTGCATCTTTCTGCAGGTATCCCTGCCTCCGTGTGCTTACTGAACCCACCACTTTGATCTCTATTCAATATAATTACTCAGTACACATTATTAATGTTATGTCTACACTTTGAAACTGGCTGTTATGTTTAACAACCAGTTTCAAAGCGCACAAATGCTCCTGAAGAGTGTTTTCACTGTTGGCTGCCTCTTATCTTTACATCTTTGCATCATCGTGTTCCTGGCATGTGACTTTCAGAAGCTGAGTACCGTGACAGGACAGAAAGTACCGCTCTGTTCCTGTTCCCGGCCGACCTTCAGTGCGGAGGTGACCACACATATTGCTGACGGGGGTTTCCGGTTATAACGATTGAAGCAGTGAAGTGAAATAGATCGCAATACTGCGTGACATTAAGCGTTAAAGGAAAGACGCAGGAGAAGAAAATCAAGCAGAAAAGGTGACCGTGCCCCTGAGTGCTGATGCAAACATTTATCTAAGTGCTGATGCCACAGGCTGCTGGCAGATCTCTGACAGCTGACGGCTGCAGTATGACTGTTATCAGCAGTCCATGAGACTAATCTGACTACAGAGCACCGCTTCACCACAGGCACGCAATGATTTGTATTGAAATCAGTCGTCTGTGAAGTACTGGCAGCGTTTGGAGGACAGCTCGGACATTTGGCCTGTTTTCATTGATCTTACCTGTGGAAGATAGGACACACATACACACGATGTTGAAGGTGACTGCGGCGAGAGGAGACGCATTAAACCACAACACGATTCAATGTTTCTCATGGAAATTCAATTATCAGCTGAATGGATGTCATATAAGTCCTGCTGACGATAATAAACCCTCACACAGTAGCTTTGCTGTCTCAGTTTACAGACTGCCAATACTCATCATAGCGTGTACTGTTAGTTCAGCACCTTCTAAGTTTTTTCATTGACTCTTAGCCCAGGCACATTGATTAAGAGCTCATCACAGTGATAACCCAGCAAACACAGGAGGCATCTCACTGGATTAGGCAATTAAGAGCACTTTGAAGGAAAATACAATAGAGGCAACACGGAAGGAGGAATACAGGGATTGCAGCAGCACAGCTGTAATGGATAGAGACAAAGTATATTAACAGAATTTTGTGCCATATCTGACACGTGTTGGTGAAAACCACAGACTGTAAATAAAAGATAAACATCTGTGACGTCACTCACTGGTTTGTGGACTCCATTTTGAAGCCTCAACTTTAGCTTTGCGATCCTTGCCATCTTGTTTTTTTTGGAGCCAGTAGTGATCATATCTAGTCCCATGTGACAGAAGGATAGCAGCAAGAGTGAAAGGGAAGGTTTATAAGATGGTAATTAGACCTCCCATGATGTATAGTTTGGGTGTGACCATATCTAGTCAAGCGAGTAGCACGTAACCAAGCAAGTTGCATTTACAGACTGTATTGGTGCATCACACAGACAGACAGAGATACCTGCGACTATGTGCTAAGTTTAAAGGATTAGTTATATAAAAGTTCACACCTGTGCAGTTGTGATAAAGGGGAAACTACCTACAGACATTAAAACTTTTGATCCAGGCTGTAAACTTGCTGTTTGTTTGTTTCTCCACAAGTCTGTGGGGATTGACTCAATTTAGGCTTCTTTTTTTTTTAGCACTGGCATTTCATACTTACACAGAAATTAATTAGTGTTTACTGTTTTGATCAATTACCAATAGGACACTCTTGATCTTTTCAGTGATGATGAAATTTGATCATTGCACCATTGGCTATCATCTGATGATGGTCTGCATTTATTTTAGCTATTTTTAGCTAAACAATGACTGATTCATAAACAATGACTAGCACATGGCACATGGACCAGGAAATCTTGAAGCAGATATTTGTAATCTACTATCTGACTGCCTGCTGATGATCCTGACTGAACCTGTGAAAAACTGGCTGCTGGATTCAAATATTGGGTTTGGTATGACATTAGCTGATGATGGCTAATTTCAGCAAAGTCTAAACTGATCTCACTGTGTAACAGACTTGTTTGCTGTGTCAGTTCACTGTAAAAAGTGTAAAAAACTGTCATTTGTAAAAGCTGAATGGCATCTCATTTGACCGCTTTAATGCTACATTGAGCATCTTGGAATTTAAACTAATGTCCTCCTGGGTTCTTAATGTTTAAGGATTGATATTTTTGCCATCTTCTGACATTTTATAAACCACTGAAACAATTGAATAAGCCACAACTACTAAAAAAACAAAAAAAACCCCAAAAACAAGCCCATTACTGAGCACTTTCATGCAGTCTATTTATTTATCCGTTTTACCTTTTTTATGGAAGACAATGAACAATCCTGCTAATTTAATCTCTTAAATGTAAATCGTGAATAAGATTGTGGGGCAAAAAGGTATTTAGGTGGTGTTCTTTAGTTGTGCTTGCTGGAGAGGGAGCAGTTATTGAGATCTAAACGTCTTTGCTTCTGGTAGAACTTGGTGAACTTGTTGAAGATGTTAGTAATGGGCAGAGCCACAACCAGCAGCCCGCAGATGATGCACAGAGTTCCTATGATCTTCCCAGCTAAAGTAACAGGTAAGGTGTCTCCATAGCCCACTGTGGTCATGCTGATGGTGGCCCACCACCACCCAATAGGGATAGTTTGCAACTCAGACTCCTGAGTATCTTTCTCCACGCAGTAAATGAGGGAAGAAAACACAGAAATGCCCACAGACAGGAAAAGCACCAGCATGCCCACTTCACGGGAGCTGTGTCGTAGTGTGGCACCAAGAGAGCGAAGGCCCGCTGAGTGGCGAGCCAGTTTTAAAATACGAAACACTCGCATCAACCTTAAGATCTGCACAACTTTGCCAACGTTCTCCAGGTCTGTGCTCTCGTCCTCATTCATTATGTCACACAGGATAGTGATATAGAAGGGCATGACTGACAATAGATCGATAATGTTGAGAGGGCTGCACAGGAACTTCCTGGCCGATGGGGAAACAGCCAAGCGAAGAATAAACTCTGCAGAGAAAAACACGACGCAGAGGCTCTCAACAAACATCAGCACTGGATTTTCAATTTTTTTTTCATCGGGATCCACTTGCTGGAAGTCCGGCATGCTGTGAACACACATGGCCACAATGGAGGCGATGACTACACTGAGGGATGCCACAGCCATAACTTTGGCTGACGTGGAGAAACCGGGATTTTCAAGTCTAATCCAAACACTCTGCCGCACATTTGCACAGCAGGAGCCTTCAAACATTTGTGTGTCATCTTCCAAAGCAGACAGTTCTCCAATAGAAGAGCCAAAGCTGTTGAGCTGCCCCTCATCACTTCTCTGATCCCAGAATCCATCCTCAGCAAGTTCCATTAGGTCATAGAACTTGTTGCTGCAGCAGAAGTCCAGGTGACGTTCCTTGATGCCCCAGTACTCAATTTCTTGGAAGAATGAGACCACACACAGCCCATCCACCAGGTGGATTTTCCCCGTGAGGTAAAAGTTGAGAATGTAACAGAAAAAACTTGGGCTGCGGTCAAAGTAGTACTCCATTTCAGAGGGACTGAAGTCATCACAGAGCTCCAGGATGGCTTCTTTGGAGCTGCAGCACAGAAGACGAGCCAGGCGTGTCTGTGGGAATCGTTTCAGGACGGTGAGGTCCATTCGCTGCTTGAAACCTCCAACATTGACATTAATGAAGCAACCCTCGGGCTGGTGGAGGACCTGGCCGTACACCATGATGAAGCTGCTCACAGTCCCTGGTGAAAATCTCACAGGCATCAGTGCCTGCAAACAAACACAAAGAAATGAGGACATCTCACATTAATGCTCAATTTATGGTTTTTTGGGGTGTTTTTACCTTTATTGAATTATAGTGTTCTGCTCTTTATGAATGCGGAGATGTGTGCAGAAGGATTTAATTTAATTTTTAAATCCTAAAGTAACTAGTTTTCTTGCAAAATTTTGAGAAGAGACCAGTGTGATATTTGAGAACATCATTCCTAATAAAATTCCATCGGATCCACAGCAGTTTTAACTGGATACCAGAACACAAGTATAATAAAAAGGATCAAAGATTAAGGTACTTTAGTCTTTTAAATGTCAAAACGATAACAGCATTTTAGGAATGGGGCTTGAGGACCTTGGTGGAGATATAGATCCAGTGGAACGTCATTTGTCATTTCATTGGTTGTTTGTTATAAAATATGCATATGTCTTTTTTGTTGATGTTGTAGCTTTTTGAATTGATTGCCATGTTTACCCTTTTCTTTTGAAAATGTGGATTTCCTTGTGTAAGTGTGTTTATACACCACTACTGCATCTAATCATTAGTATTTAATAAATTCTGACTCTCTCCCATCACGTGTCTTTTGTCCTGTCTCTCTCTGCTGTCTTCTTTTGTCTTCCACCGCTAAATTTAAAAAATGATGCGTTATTTCCAGAACAGAAATCAGGTACTAGATTAAACCAGGCTCAAAATCCTTGTCTCATTTTGTTGGATTTAGAAAATCTGAACATCAGAACAAATTATGATCCTCTGTTTTTTGATGTTCATGTGGCTCCATAGTGTAGTGGTTTACACATTTTCCTAACAAGCCAAAGATCCCCAGCACAATCCTGGGAAGAGACACAAACCCATTGGGTGGTTGGGGGCTGCATCAGGAAGGCATCTACCATAAAAAAAAACAAAAAACTTTGCCAAACCAAACATGCAGATGATGTAGCCACTGTGATGTCACCCACTGGTCATCATACTGTGACACCTCAAGGTGAGTGTTTTGGCTGCTTCCATCTCAGTCTTGAAAATGGAAATTACAAATTAGGGGTGAATCTGACTGAGGAACGCTGCTTATTATCCCACAACTTGTGATTGACTGACCTCAGTTTCTCATAGACTTCTTTACAACCAGAAATCTTTTATTGTTTCCCTCTGCTGGTCATTATTTGCATTGCACTCTAATAAGAATTAACGCCATGAAAGTTGCTCGTTCATTACTTACATTAAAAATATATTTAGTGTTGCACGTTTCCAGAAATCTTATGTTTCAGTATGTAACTGATGTATTTGCATTAAATGTAATTTGCATAACTACTAAGTGCACTAAAAGAATTGTGTTTATTCTGGTCTAAAAAGGAGGTATGCTATGAAAGCAAAATAGCAGAAATTGTCAAAAATGAGCAGTACATGAATAAAAACAATTTTTTCCTTGAACTGATTAAGACTGCCACTGGCTGATTCAAAGCATAAAACTGGTGCTGACAGAATTGTGCAATTACGAATATTTATGATGATACAGTTTCTTTTATTTCTATTTTCAAAACTGTCCTCAAGACATAATAGTCTTTCAAATAACAGCTTTGTACAGCCTCATAATTTATAACAATCACACGAGAAATCGAATTTCATTTTTAATGATTTAGATTTCTTATCATCCCAAATTCATCCTTACTCAAATAATCCTCCACCGTCCTTACTTTGTTGGATCTGTAATTCCACTATATTTATACATTTACCACGTAATTACATGAGTTGGAGGTGTAATTTTCAATATCTAAAATATATAAACGTACAGTAGAAAAAGAATGTAGCATTTGGAAGTTGTAAAGGAAGTGCTTTAAGTAATGACTACCCTTGCAGTATCTTAAGAGAAAGCGGGCGCACTGTGCGCATGCATGTGCCACGCCGCGTGTTACAAAGTGATACCGCTTTTTCTAAAAAATAGCACTTCTTATGTTCTTGCACACCTGTGTTATTGGAAAGCATTTTTCACCCAAGCATCCATCAGTACCGACTGTCACGGCTGAGCGCATCTCTAAATTGCGCACACGGACATGATCGTGTGTTACTGTACGCACAATTATTAAAGCAGAGAATCGCAAGTCAAGGTGAATAAAACTGTTTTGGACTCTAAAATAAGATGAGAGCGAGACAACAAAGTGCTATTTTTTATAGATATTTTGTTAGAAATAGATAAAACTCCAAATCTCTTTTAAAAAAAAAAACGTTTGCACGTGTGTCCTGGATCCCAAAACCGTCGAGAAACGAGCTCAGCAGCTTACCTGCTCATGTGTCGGTGTGTTGCGTCCTGCGGCTGTTTCACTTTGTCCGGTCGGGAGTGCCGTTCAGGACACCCTGCGGTGCGCTGCGGTGGTGTTTGTGCGCAGGGCGGAAACGCAACTTCACACAGGATGACTGGCACGTCTCCACCACTAACAGGCTGTTAGTGGGTATTTAAACTTTGATGCGTAACGTGCTACCAGTGTTCAGTGCGCGCCAGGTCCCTTAAGGTGCGCCAAATTGATCAGCGTAAATATTTTATCACTGTGCAAAGACTGAACTTGTAATTGGTTTTCGTCCTGTTTGATTGTTCCTGCAGCTTTCGGGCTCGTTTGTGCTGATTTTAGTCTGAGAACGGAAGAAAAGAAGCTTCCAAAAGATGATGGGATATTTAACACAAAATAAGAGAAGCAAATAAAATAAAATAAAAATTAAAGTGGAATAAAATTAACAGGCTAACAGTAAGAAAGGAGGTGCAAGATTGCACCCTTTTTACAGGAATCAGCCAATTCTTATGGCAAAAATAATGGGAATTTTGTGCGTTTAAGCATCAGATTTTAGATTAGATTAGATTAGTTTTTCATTTCATGATAATTTTCGATTTCTAATCACTAGATGGAAGGTTTTGTCCTAGAACAAGATCTACAGTAATGTGAGATATCCCGAAAGAACAGGCAGTATTACAACTGCGCAACCAGGGCAGGCAGGCAGGCTGTGGACAAACTTGCTGCTTCCCGGGATATTTGGACAAATCATGCTGTGGAAGAGAGCCTGAGATTAATAAAAACTAATGATTAAATGCAGAGTGATGTATAAGCACAGAGAGATTGAAAAGAGGTGAGTGAAAAAGAAATGCATCATGGGAACTCCGAGCAACCTGAACCCTTAGGAGCATAACTGACGAATGGCTCAGCATCACCTGATCCAGCCCCAACCATAAGCTTTCTCAAAAAGGAAAGGTTTGAAGCCTGATCTTAAAAGTAGAGACAGTGTCTGTCTCCCAAATCCAAGGTTGGAGCTGGCTCCACAGGAGAAGAGCCTGATAGCTGAAGGCTTTTCATTCTACTTTCAGAAACTCTAGGATCCACGAGTAAGCCTGCAGACTGAGAATCAAGTGCTCTGTTGGGATAATATGATACCACGAGGTCTTTACTATAAAGCCTGATCATTCAGGTCTTTATATGTGGGGAGAAGGACTTTATGATTCTGTTAGTATTCTGACTGCAGCATTTTAGATCATCATTTTAACCTAACATGTTAACATGTCAGGTGAATGTGCTAAATTTTTATTGCTATTTTTTCTTTTTTTTTAAAAAAAAGATGATTGGGAAAACTAGCAAAGATGTCTCACAGCAAGAACGTGAACATAAGGATGGTTGTCTGTCTCTTTGTGTTGGCCCCGTGCCCACTAATGGGCAAAATACAATTTGGGGATCAGAACCAGCCCTCAAACAAACTCAGTCTGGACCACATCCTACAAGGAAAACTTCACAACTTGCCCAAAACTCATAAAACACAGAATTATGTTAATGAAATTCAAGGTAAATGGCTGCAAACATTTCTGTGATGAAGTACATGTTAGCAATCTCAACCTCAGACATAAAGGCACACCTTGGTGTTTTACAGTGGTGAATATTATTGTCTTAGTTCATATGTAGCAAATATTTGCCAGATATTTTCAGCGATGCCAACACTACTAAAGGGGAAAAAATACAACAAAAAAAGTATAGCTATGACCAAGCTGAACATTCCCCTCTGTAACTATGAACATCTTCATTCAACAATGCAAGCAAGTATTCTAAAAGCAAATAAAACTGTCTTCTTTGAGTTCATATTCATAACATTTACAACATAATTCAGTGTGTTTAATTGCTGTCCTGTGGTATATATCAGACAGATGTTGGCTAATTTAAAAGTTTTAATGCAAATGCAGCTTTTTAAAACAGGGACACTAAAAATTTTGCTTCTTTTAGGCACAAAGAGAAATTTTAAGAAACATTTCTGTAAAGAACCTCTTATTTATCTATTTGGGACTGAAAATCTTTTTTTTTAATAGACTATTTAGTTAGTACTTTTATTTTTCTCAGTGTAGGCCTATTAATACAGCATCATAACCTCTGCACATGAACCAATCCATATGGACTAACCCTGCTGGTCACGGTGGATGGCTGAGCTCGAGACTGGTTCTGCCGGAGGGTTTTTCCTTCCCACTGTCACCAAGTGCTTGGTCAAAGGAGGCCGTGTGATTGTTGGTGTTTTCTTTCTAATACTGGAGCTTCACCTTACAATATAAAGGGCCTCGGTGTGACTGCTGTTGTGAATTGGCACTAATCGAATTGAATTAATATGAACATGCAGCAGAAAGTGTGAGTGCGCAGAAGAAAAAACGTTCAATAATGTTTAAACACGTAATAGCTGGTGAGGTTTTGATATATGCTTGTTCAAACATTTATGTAACGCTATTGTTGGACTTGGCATGATGTCTTACAACACCAATCTAACCACAACATGAGGGCAGTGTTCAGTTTTTATAAAAGAGAAAACTCAGTGTGATGTAAGAAGGTAAGTTAAACGGGGGAAAAAAAGTCAAGAATGAGATAAAGCGAGCAATCACGAGTGAGACAAATAGCTGAGAAAACCTCCTCAGGTGCAGTCTGTGGTCCACACATCTGAAATAATTACCTGCAGACTTCTTTATGTGCTTTATGTTTCCTACCAGCAGGTGGCAGTAGAAGACATGAAACAAAAGCCAAAGTCTCCATCCAGACAGCAGCAGTGGAGTCACAGGAATATGGAGTATAAATGTGGCGTCATTGCTCCTGTTGTGGATAGTTGGTTTCTTTCTTTATTTCTTTGGTTGGCAAAGGCTTTATTTTCTGACAAAATTAAAGACATAATCTGACTGGCGGGGGATCAAATGTTACCTCAGATTAAGTTAAAATTTGTAAGGAAAAAAAAACTTTACAGAAAAACTGAATATTTACACATTTATAAAGTCATATAATTTCAAGAAATCAGAAAAAAAAGGCAACAACTAGAAAACAGAAAAAAAGTAATAAAAACTGTGCAGCGAACAAGTGATGTCACACACACAGGTTGGTGAGGATGATGCAAGCAGTAACATTTTTCTTCTGTCAGTTGTGTTGTAGTTCCTGGTGTACGAAAGCTCTCGGCTCATCCAGATCAGCCCTTTTTTTCTTTTCCGGATAGAAACTATTCAAAGCAAAGCCTATTCAAAGTCTGGATGCCTTTGATTATGCAATGATTTTGGACTAAAGCCACTTAGAGATAAACTTGACTGCAAAGTAATTTGATGGAGGAAATTTTAGCCTCCTGGCTGTATCATCCACAGACATCTGTAGTCTGATGAGATGCTGCCAGCTTTGCAAAGTGAAGCAGGCTTTTGTTTTTTAAATAACCCCCCCAAATGTTTAGTTTTTTTTCTTCTTTTTCTGAAGCTAAACTCAGAAATTGCGATTTATTTTTCTTTAATATTATCCTCTCCTCTTGCTCTGTAGCTTGTGTTTTTCCTAACCTACAGTAGCCCAAATGTGAAGTCATAGAGTTAAAATGTCTGCCTCCTTTCATGCACTAAACAATGAAATGGAGAACAGAAGCTGTACCACACAGAGAGGGATTTCATCTGGCTGAAGGCACTTAGTCCTGTTCTCAGTAAACACTGTCAATGAGTACTGATTGTTGGGTGAAAGTTCTGCTTGTGTACATGGATGTAGGTTTATTTAAAGCATGGGGCAAACGTAGAGCATCAGGCACTTCATTTATTGAATTCTGGTGACTTCTCATTCACCAATTTGTACCTTTTCTGCATCAATCTATGGTAGAAATGTCTCAAAAACAAAACAGTAAGGCTTCAGGCCTTTAAGCATCTGTGATTTAATGGGTCTTGGTTATAATACCTCTCTCTCGCTCTCTTCTCCAGGTCTTCCGGGTCTTAAGGGTAGCAGTTTAAGCAAAGATGCACAGTCTTGATATAAGAGCCATATGTAGCTTAACAGCATTACGGTGGTCATTTTGGTGTTGCACGTGGTTGTGGAGTCGCCACAAAATACTTCCCTCTCCCTGGCACCTCCTCCAGCTCTTCTGTGAGGACAGTGAGGTATTCCCAACCAAGAGATAATCTCACTGGTATGTCCTGGGCCTTGGAGTCTCCTCCCAGTTGGGCAAAGAAACACTTTAACCTGTTTTCTTAACATGGTTGTTTATTTAAGTAAAAATAATAAAAAAGTTCTCAATTATTTTACATTTATTATGGTAAAGCAGTACATTAACATAAATCTTTAATGACACGTGTACTGGAACTGTTCATTGCTGACTATGACTATGCTTGTTTCGATAGCTTTTCTGTAGCTGCCTGTTCAGGAACGTTAACTTTGAACTTTGAGCCTGAAACTAGGTAAAATGCTTTGAAATCTCTCTGTCCTGTATGAAAATAACTTCCTTTTCTCATGTTTTATTCTCCTTTCACGGTATAGGAGTGTGGCACAGTGGGCAGCAGTTGTATTTGCTGATTTCCTGATCATGAGCGCAGTGTTTGCACACACTGCAGCTCCAAAAGTGGTACTCCTGGACCGGCAGACCTGTCACGATGCACGCGCGAAATTTTTCCTCCGTCCTGACAAAATCAGAAGAAAAAAAAATTTCAGGTTACGCTATCAACAAAACAATGCAACAGTACAAGGGCTAAAAAGGGAAGGCAAATAGTTTTAAAACATAATAAATACGTTAAAGTGTCCTGGTGTCCCATTTTAAATAGGTTTAACTTCTGTACTGGTCTATGAGTCATGGTTGTTAAGTTGGCTGTTAGCTTTTGTTTAGTTAGTAAACCTAAAGGGAGGAATCGTGCCGCAACCGTTGGGGCTAAAAGCTGCAGTTCCTCTAATGGGCACTAGAGACTGGCTCCAAAAGTGAGTCAGTGCTAGCACTGACTGATAACTTCACCATCTCTTCCAAATATCGTCACAAAAACCAACATAACTGCAGCCAGAATGCTAACATTGAGGCGCCAAAATGCACACTGTAGCCAAGTCCATCGTTTATCTACAGTTATGGGAGGAATCCCTTAACCGATGTGCATCCTGATCAAAAGTCAGACAAAATCATAGTATTGTCCTCACCAGTGCAGGGTGTTAGCCAGTGAAATTCATCCCCTAAGCAAATCTCAGCAATACTGCTCTCAAAGAACAACCTAACATCTAGAAGCAAGTTTCACAACTTTGGGAGCTGGAGCTGCTTTCCGTCTGAGGCCAGAGTTTTAAACAAACTCAGCAATAGTTCTCACCCCTCTGATGACCCGTCCAGCTCGATCATGCGGCTATCCTTTGGGGTGTGCTTAGTGAAGATCTCCAAGGCCAGATCCTCATAGAGCTGCTGCTGTTCAGGATCAAGGCTGTCCAGGGATTCCAACTTTATGAAGGCCTGCGAGCAAGTACCAAAAGCGTTGTTGGCTGCAGCGCAGATAGCGAGCAGAGAGTAGATCTCTACAGGAGAGATCATGTCCTCATACTCCCGCAGGTGAAGCGCTTTAAAAAAAAAAGAAAAAATAATAAATTGTGCAATGTCACGCTTGTGCTCTTGCTTGAGTCTAGGCCTGCAGCTCAGCTTTGGACAGGTCCAATAAAAAAAAAAAAAAAAAACGGCCAAAAGACCAAAAAATATGGAAATGACAAATTCACATAAATTCACACAGCATAACACAACTGTTGAGAGCATAAAGTCTATAGGCAAGGGTCACAGAGAGGAGAGTTCTGTAGACTCATTCCTGTTTTCTGTAATATTGCTGCTTACGCATGCCAGGCCAAAACAAACCTCATGCCAACCGGGAATCTGCTGGCAGCGTGCCACCGGCAACAATCATATTCAAAACTGCTTTTTACAGACTAACAGAGGGCTGCTGTTCAGCAGTCCTGAAATATGACACACTTAGGTTTGAGGGCTGTTCAACCGAGTAATTTATTGTACACATTAAGTGTGATTTGGCACCTGTGCGCATAGCATTCTCCAAGTAGCCGTCATACAGCTGCCTCTGAGCGAGTAGGAAGAAGTGATATGCCTCCGCTCCTCGCCAGGCGTTGCCCACGATGCGACTGTCTGCAGATGTTGCATCTTCCTCCAGCAGGCTAGCGAGTGCATGTGTCGCCTGATTACAAAAATACACACAATGACACAAACACAAACCTCTGTACATTATGACAGATGATGTTTTTTTCATACAAGTCCAATTATTTCTCGAAAACGCATCACAAATAATTTAAAGAACTTTTACTGATGAAAAATGTCAAATACACTGGAAGTGTTTGGAATAGTCTGCGCGTATGTTGTTTACCTCCGCTTTCTTTCCTTTGCCTTTGCTCTGCTGTGACATCTTCACCTGCTTGTGGTAATTTTCAACAAGATGTGCTGCCAGCACGTAGAGCTTCTTCACCCTCAGAGGTCGCGTCCTTTTCTTTGCCTCCTCGTCTGCTATCTGCAAACGCAAGCCACGATCGCGCTATTCCCAAACTTTGAGAATGTACTTTTCTTTCACAGCAGAAAACACATTTTTAGAATTGTTTGCAACTGTAATAAATCAACAAGTGAAATCTCTCATTCACAAAAGAAATCAGAGCTCAAACTGAGTACTCTGCAGAAGTCCCTCAGCAATTAAAGAGTCAAAGTTTTAAGTGTGTGAAGTTCCATGAGGTCAGAGAAGAATTAATCAAACCTGACAAAAGATTAGAAAGACTCCAAAAAACTAGAGGATTTTTTTTTTTTGTACAATGCAATTTGTATATTTAATGAAAGTTTAATGAAGATTTCTTCTGTGTCAAATATGCGAGGCACTGACTGATTTTTCATACAATAAACCAGAATTTTTATTTATTAATACAAATTGGGAAATTTGAGGCAAAGGGTGTCAAACAGGTAAAGGCAAGTTAAATTCAAGACTGACTTTTAAGGCCTCTCTAATTTCAGTCTAAATTAAATTTATGACCTAACTTGTTAATGGAAGCATCAAATTAACAAATTAATGCCAGTTCAAAACAAACAGTAAGGAATAACTAATTAAACAAACATCTGAATGAAGCTCGTTCACATGAATAAGAACATCAGCTTACCTTAAACATGAGCATAGCTGCATCGAGAAAATGGTGCGCTTTCCGATACAACTCCACCGCCTCGAGAGTTTTATTCTTCTCCAGAAGATGTGAAGCATATTTGGAGAGAAGAGATTTAATCTCCTTCATGTTGTGTGTCCGGGCGAGTTCCACTGCTTTGTTCCACTGCAGGATAAACATTGTGTTTATTTCAGAGAAATATTTCAGGAATCGTGCTTTTCATGTATATTTGTAAATATGGGATTTGTCCACAACATATTAAATATATGCCAGAATTATAAATAGAACATTTATTTGAATTTAGCCTTTAGTGAAACTCACCTTAGGCCTCTCTACACTTAAACCTCCTAAAAATGACCCATAGGTGAATATCTAACTTACAGCTGGAACTTAAGATACTCAAACTGACACTCACTAATCCACTATGTAGCGTTTACCACACAACACACTGAGGGAACAAGTCCAGCCAGGTGTTCATAGAGTTTGGACACAACTTACTTTCATAAATTTTATGGAACACTTTTCAAAATCTACATCACAAAGCATTTCACAAAAGCAGCAAAGCTCGCCACTGTAAACAATATTTAAAAGTTTATATAGATCACTCTCTGAGTGTGTTCAAACTTTTGACTGGTACTCAATATATTTGATATTTTAGTCATTCAAATTTTTGATTGAGTTAGTCAAGAGGTGAGTCAATGGGCTACGGCTATCACCCTCACAGCAGGAAGGTTCTTGATTTGAATCTGGTACCAGGAGGGTAATGCAGGTCTCTGGTGGTCTCTGCTTCTCAGCAGGGGAGCGTAATCTGTAATTACTGAGCAGTGTTTGTAATTTTCAGTATGTATGCCTACAATATCTGTCACAAAAAAAAACATTATCAGGGAATCGAATCATTCTTAGCCAAATGTTATGTTTGTAAATTTAAGCTGACAGTTAAACCCACTCCCTTTGTTAAAGAAATGGATTTTAAGAGTTAAAATTTTAATATTTTGGAGGGAAAAAAAATAGTGCAAGATCTTTTCATGATTTTGCAAAGTTTAAAGAGAAAATGGTAATTACAAAAGAATAGATTTTTATAACCATTATTATAATGGAATTTTTAACATTTTAACTGTAACCAACATCCTCAACCCAATGTGTCAGTTTTTCCAATAAAATGCTGTTGGTCATTACTTGGATGTGTTGCTTCTATTCTCAGTTGTCACTGAAACAACACCAGTGTGTCGTGACAACTTTGCAAAGAACGATTGGACAGTTCAAGCAGTGATGATGTATTTTTCAGACATCTGGGGGGTGAGGCAGCAAGAAGGTTACGTGCAAAGTAGTTGACAGCTTGCCTGTTTTGTTGTCAAAAACGTAGCATTAACTCAGCAGGAGAAACCGCCCTGAAGGAAGGAAGCTGGGGCTACTAATGACATCTTTTGGAAGAGAATGTCAATTAAGGCACAGATTTAACATCCTTTAAACTAAATCTAGCTGTAATGTAAACTCCATCCTACATTATTTATGTGACAATGGGCACAAGAAAGTATGACAAAAGAACAGAAAATGTTCTGGTGTCATACTTTCTTGTGCCAACTGGCAGAGCTGCAGGCTACTTTATGCAAAAGTGGAGTTTGAGATGGGCATTCACACCCCTGAGCTAAATATCACTCAGGCAGAGGTTGGGAGTGGGGGGTGGGGGGCAGGAGCCACACTGACTGCAGATCACTGAGAGTCACTCAGAAACTGTGGCACCACAGGTTTTCTTTCCATCTCTCACCTGGTTCAGATGGACACACGTGTCGACGGCAGCTTTCGGCTGGTTGCACTTCAAGTAGGCGTTCACAGCCTGTTCGCCCATGCCCACTGTAGCAAACATCTGTCCAATCTCCTACAGCATAAATGTAGAAAAGAGTGCCGGTAGTGACTGTGAGAGTTAGTGATTTAAGGTTACAGATTTAGAGAATTTGACAGCATACTTCTACATAAGCTGTAACAAATCTGATCAACTGAGGTCTCAGACAACTAAAGGTCCCGTCTTCACTTCTTTAATGATGATTTCATTTATTAAGAGAAAAAAACTGTCCAAACGTACCTGGCCCTATGTGAAAAGTAATTGTAATAGCAAGAACTGCAACCAAGCATTTGTGATAACTGGCAATGAGTCTTTTATATGGCTGTGGAGGAATCCTGGCCCATTCTATTTTGAAGAATGTTTTAATTCAGCCACTCTGAAGGATTATCGAGCATGAACAGCCTGTTTAAAGTCATGCCAAAGCATCTCAATTGGAGTTAAGTCTGGACTTTGACTAGGCCAACCTTCATTTTGAACAACCTTGGTGTGTTTTGGATCTTTATTCTGTTGCATAACTCAAGTGTCTTTGAACTTCAGGCCACAAACCGGACATCCTCCTTTGGGATTTTCTGATAAGAGTGCAGAATTCATGATTCCCTCAATTATGGGAAGTCGTTATGAAGTATCCAAGCAGCCCGAGACGGTCACACTACCCACATCACGTTTGAATGTTGGTATGATGTTCTTTTCATGAAGTGCAGTGTTAGTTTTACCCCAGAAGGCAGGTAGGTTTGGATAGCTTTTTTCCCCTAATAAATAAAATCATAATTTAAAAACTGCGTTTTCTATTTATCCAGGTTATTTTTGTCTAATATTAAAATTTGTTTGATGATCTGAAATATTTAAGTGTGAGAAATGTGCAAAAACAAAAAAAACAGAAATCAGGAAGGGGCAAATACTTTTTCACAGCACGGTATGTTTAATCAAAACTGAAGATCTGCCTCACCGGTAACAGCTTATGATTCTCCGGCAGAGCAGCGGTCAGACGTTCAAGGCCGTCGTAGTCCTCTAACATGTAATAGCACTCAGCAAGCCTCTCCTGGTTACGACCCTGAACGTAGTACTGCACAGCACTGACCCTTGGAAAAAAATTTTTAAAGTTAGAAGACAACTTCCAAAAGAACTGTGGCTGTGTTCTCTGCACTTCTGTCCAGATGCAGTTGATGCTTTTAGTCAAGTAAGAGTTACAAATGCTGCTGATTAAAAGTGACAGATAAAACCAAATGCTCTGGCAACAGTTTTCTCCTGTGAGGACAGTTAGTTAAAATCTGCCCTCCTGTGGTGTGCTATCTCACATGGTGCAGATCCGGCACCTTTTACTCTGTCGGAAGGTGGTGGGGGTGGCAGTTCGGGTGGGCGCCCTGTGGGGCTGGGTTGTCCTGTGCTGCTGGGGGTGTGCCCTGGCACCCTAATTGTGCCAGCTGGTGTCCTTCCTTGGCTTTGCGTCTGTTCGCTGTTCCTCGGCTCTTGAGGTGCTAAGGGCTCCTCTTCCTGGGTGCCCATGCTGCCTGGGTGGGACCAGGATGTGCTGTCTGGCCTCTGTTGAGTCTTGGCAGGGGCCTCAGGCACTGGTGGAGGCCTTCCTGCATGTTTCTCACTCAGCACACTGGTGTCCACTGTGGCTTGATCTTTACTGCTGGTTGCAGCTACTTGGGGGTTTCTCATCTCGTCACCACTCTGTGCTTTGATATCTGGACTCTGGTGATTCAGGTGACCTTGAAGGGAGTGGAGGTGTCCTCAGAACATAAATCACTACAATGCCTGCCGTTGTTTCTGCTTGTTTCTTGATCCTTGCTTGAGTGTTGGTATCTGGGTTTCATTGTGGTGCACTTTGCTCTCTTTGAAAAGAAATGTATATTAGGGACAGGATATTGGCAGAATATCCTGTCATGTGAATGTTCAAAAATTAAAACAAAAATAAATAAATAAAAATAAAAAGTGGAATAATGATGTATCAGAAGAATACAAGGTGACCGCCATGGTCCCTGGACCTTGGCCTTTGTGCTCCTTGTGGATTTAGTGACTTCTTTTGGTCTTGAGGATCCTCCGTGTTTAGGATGGCTCTTTTTTGTCATATTAGTTAGGTTGCTATTTTCCTTGGTCAATTATTATATCCTCTGTTCATCTTTTGGTATTCTAGTTCATCTTGGATTTGTAATATTTAGTTATCCTTTTCCCCTTTTGTACTTTCATTCTGTTCCTCCAATCTGCTCTCAATGTCTTCATCTGACTGTGTCAAATTCGTATGTAAGCAACAACCTAAGAAAGAAGGCTTCAATAAAAAAAAAAAATTCAATACCACTTCTGTCTGTCAGCATAGTAGTCTCCAATGGCATTGTTGGCCTGTTCAAGCAGAGCATCGTCACTGTCCCCAGAACCACTTTTGAGCAGGGCCAGCACCTTGAACCAGTCTCCTAGCTTGATCCTGAGGCTGATGGCGAGGTCCCTGCAGAGACATGCCCATTTTTCACCATCAAGTTCAAAGAATGGATTCATAATACTCCACAACACAGTCATCAGAAATGACTTATTATATACCATAGGATACTGGAACAATATTAAAGCCACTACTGGCAATTTGGAATGGAAGGTAGTTGGAAGATTTCTCTGGACACCCGAAACAGCCATTGTACCTGCGATCCATATCCAGGTACATGCGTTCAGCTTCCTCAAATCTGCTGAAGTAAGCCGCCACTTCTGCCTGTTTCATGGGCTCGCTCTGCAGGTTTCCCAGTCGCTTAACAAACTCAATACCCTGATAGTCTTTGCAGCGGACAAAGGCCTGCTCTGCAGTCTTCAGATCCAGTTTCTGGAGGGCCGCCTCCGCCAGCAGGCGCCTGGTAGTTTCAGAAAGGAGAGTGTTCTTTGGGTTACAGAAAATCTTTAGCATCAAAACATATAAAGAAAAAAATATTCTTCTCTCACACACACACATACACACACACAAGCACGCACGCACGCACATTGATTGGGCATAACATTGATTATCTCTTCATCATGGCACCTGTTAGAAGGTGGGATATACTGTATTAGGGAGTAAGTGAATATTTTTTCCTCAAAGCTGATGTTAGAAGCAGGAAAAATGGGCAAGCATAGGAATTTGAGAAAGTTTAACAAGGGCCACATTGTGATGGCTAGACAACCGGGTCGGAGCATTTCCAAAACTGAAGCTCTTGTGGGGTGTTCCCAGTCTGCAGTGGTGAGTATCTATCAACATCGGCCCGTTTGGTCCGATCCAGCAGTCGAGTTACTGTAGTTCAAATTGCCAACAAGGTTAATGCTGGTTCTAACAGAAAGGTGTCAGAACACAGTGCATCAGTTTGTTACATATAGGACTGCATAGCTGCAGACCAGTCAGGGTACCCATGCTGACCCATCACCTGCTGAAAGCGCCAACAATGCACATGTGATCATCAGAACTGGACCATAGATCAATGGAAGAAGGTGGCCTGGTCTGATGCAGCACGCTTCCTTTTACACCACGTGGCTGGCCAAGTGTTTGTGCGTCACTTCCCTGGGGAACACCTGGCACCAGGATGCAATATGGGAAAAGGGAAGCTGGCAGAGGCAGTGTGACGCTTTGGGCAATGTTCTGCTGGGAAACCTTGGGTCCTGCCAGTCACATGGATGTTACTTTGACACGTACCATTGTTGCAGACCATGTACAACTTTTCATGGAAACAGTATTACTTGATGGCTGTGGCCTCTTTCAACAGGACAATAGACCCTGACACAAAGCAAAAATGATTCAGGAATGGTTTGAGGAGCACAGTAACAATTTTGAGGTGTTGACTTTGATCTCAATACAATCAAGCATCTGTTGGATGTGCTAAACAAACAAATCTTGGTGCCAGATAACAGGGTTTAGTAGAGTCCATGCCTCAACGGGGCTTTTTATAGCAAAGTTGAGGCCAACACAATATTAGGCAGGTGGATATAATCTTATGCTTGATCGGTGTATATGGGTATTTATAGGTGAAACATATTTAAATTACCAGAGTCTTGGATGAGGATTATCTTCAATGAACTGTGAAGCTTCTTCGATGCCCACTTTTTCAATCAGTGCCCGACTGTCTCTCAGGGAGCGGATTTCAAAGTTGATTAGGTTGTCTTTGTTCGGCCTCTCTGGATCCTGTAAGGAAATATTCTTAAAATCTGCTTTAAGTAAGTTTTTTACTTTGAAAATTCAGTTATTGGGGTCATTTTTCTACAGGCTGGCCAGCTTGTTGGGATGACAGCCTTCAATATTATTTAGCTGTTTCTCTAAGAGAGACTCAGAAGCAGCAACTGGATGATGTGGAGAACTGCCAAATAGTGACCTGTCAAAGTGGGCTGAGTTGAGTCAAGACTAGCTGGTTAGCATAGAACTTTCAAAATAAAATACTTATATATGCATCTTTAATATCCTATAATGTTTCAAAAGCAATACCTGTCATCCTCTTAATCTTCTTATGTACAGTTAAAGAATAAATGTGGCACCATTATATATAATGTATTTGGGCTTCATGCAACTTGTTTCAAATGTTTACCTTCATGATTTCATCAAGCAAGACAGATTTGATTTCCAGGTCCTCAAAGTTGCAGATGTATCCAGATGTTTGGATGGGCTCCTGTTTTTTAAATAAATCAAATATCTGTATCTGTAGCTAAGATTCTTGTTAATGTTAATGCAGTCAAAGTTTAAACTGATATCACACATACTGGCTGAGCGCTCACCTCTGGGTCTAAGTTCCTAAAAACATACATCCTGGTCTTCTCCATCATAGCGAACAGATCAGGGTTGTCGTTCGCCCATTTCATGTCCCAAACATCTTTGCGCTCAAACTTAGACGGATCTCCTGTGGATGCCTGGTTTCCTGTGCCATCGTCTGTGGAGGCATGAACTTCCAGGTCCAACAGAGTCATTATGCCCGCAATGTCGATTATGGCCAGACGACTGGAGAAAATAAAGATTATACATGGCAGCATTAAGCTCCAAAATGCAACCTAAGTCAGAACATGATTAACACAACACTCACCTTGAGTTGCAGTTTAAGGAGAGATAATGGGCTCTGTTGCTCAAAGTGTATTTCTGGATGAGAACAACATTTGGGAAGCTGTATCTGTGGAGGGTGCCAGATTCACGACCCTGTAGACACACACACACACACACACACACACAACTCCAGTTATAGCTAGCTCAATCACAGCACAGACCAGCATCTCTGAACGAAGAATTAAAAGTCTGGTTAATATTTACTGTTTCATAACACATTTTTATCACATGCACATTTTACTTGGGCACGTTACCAGGTATATTTTACAATTTGTTGTTATGTTTTTTGACCCCTTTGAGACAAAAATGCAATTGATGTACTAGTCACTGCTAACCAACTACCACTGGCCCTTCTGGCATAGTGTCTCCCTGCTAGTGTGCTGGTCAGGTCACTGTTGTGGCCATCCCATAGATGTGATGTTACAGACTTTAACTCCACTGTCTTGGACTGCAGCTGGGGACAGCTCTGTTCTAAAGATACACTGTGACCTTGAGGATCACTAACCAGAACCTGAAGCAGGTGGAGAACTGGTTTATGTGCTGCTAAGCTGAGCTCACTGCAGCTGCAAAACATCACAAGAACTACTGACAGGAACAGCAGTTCAAGAAGGTGGAGACTGACCCGCCCACAGGATGAGAAAGTAGAACAAGCTGATGTTTCGTCTGTTGTTTAGTACCACACAAAAAGTATGAGTTATCATTGTATTTAAGAAATTGGTGTGTGCGTGTGTTAGAAAGGAGGCACACACACATACTGTGCAATAGCTCAGGGGTGCCCAAACTTGCAGCCCGTGGGCCTCTTCCGGCCACGCCCTCTACTTCTGGTTGGCGAATTATGTCAAAAATAACTCCTGGCCGCCTCTTGGGTGAGGTATTCCGGGCATGTCCCAAAGGGAAGAGGCCCTGGGGTAGACCCAGGACACGCTGGAGAGATTCTATCTCTAGGCTGGTCTGGGAACGCCTTGGGGGTCCCTTGGGATCCTTCCTGATGAGCTGGTGGAGGTGGCTGGAGAGAGGAAAGTCTGGGCTTCTCTGCTTAGGCTCCTGCCCCCGCGGCCCGGCCCCGGATAAGCGGAAGATAATGGATGGATGGATGGATAACATACAATTTGGCCCTTTAAGTGACTTTTTTGATATTTCACCTTCCCCTCTAATCCAGAGGGTTAAGCAAAATATCAAAAAAGTAACTTAAAGGGCTAAATTGTATGTTATTTTTGACATAATTCGCGGACCGAAAGTAGGGGGCGTAGCCAGAAATGACCCACGGGCCGCAAGTTTTGACACCCCTGCAAAAGCTACAGCTTTTAACTAACTTTTTTGGGTGTGAGTTTGTCAAGTTTCTGTGGGTTGTACATACCACAATCAGGATCTTATCTGTAGCCGTAATGCAACAAATGGGATCTCGAGTTGCCTGAAACAGAAGCACAGACATACAGTGTGAGAATTATGATAATCCATCTTACTTTAAGTTTTAAAAAATACTAATTTCTCAGTAGCCAGTAGTTAAATTAGTACTTTTTCAACCATTTATTCATATATTTTACATGTGTCAACAGAAAAGGCTGAGTTTAAAAAATAAACTCAGTATTTAATTTCAGTGTAATCAGACAGTAAGTGTTAAATTTAAACAAGAAGAGTCTCTTTAGGCCTGGTAATAGATAAGACAGGAGATTCAAAAAATTCTTACTGTGAAGGCTTTTGTGAAATCTGGGCTGTTGTCACTGGCTCCAGATGGAGTGCTGTCAATGTGATAGACCCTGGAGGGTTAGGAAGTGAGAACACATGAGAAAGAGCCACAGAGACGGGCAGCCAGACAGACAAACAGCTGCTCATTCACCCGACATGACCTGTGATCCAGGTGTTAGGATAGCCCTGGCAGAATATTAGGTCGCACCCAGCCACCGGTCTGGAAACTCACATGAATGAAGCCTTTTCACTCCACGGTCAGTATGAAGTCTCACATAGAGACAGTCAGCCAGCCAACCTGTGGTTTCATCCACTCACTCATAGAATCTAACACTGCGGTGATTTGGCCTT
>VUQJ01018126.1:9800-21190 GCA_015108635.1 Andinoacara biseriatus | reverse complement strand
CGGTGATTTGGCCTTCCTGTATCTTTCCATGACTTACTATCTGTCTACTACCTGGCTTTGTATAATACCCGATATAGTCCTCGTGATGTCCAGTTTGCAATATGTGAAAACTCACCTTTCTCTTCCCTCCTTCTTTGTTCTGGTTATTTGGTTGATCTCCATGGCCGTCAGTTTTTTTGCCACTCTGTACTGCCATATGTAGAAAGCTTCTTTGGAGGCAGCGATAATGTGCGTCTTAGTCATGGTAACAAAGAGTGGCTCTGAAGAAATAAACAATGAGCATCCCATGAGGGAAAAGGTTAAAAAAAATGTAATAAACGGTGAATCTAACAGTGCAAGTGGGAATGCCAATCAGAAGATCGAAGCTGAAAGTCATCTGAAATTCAACATGTAAAAGAAGCTGTGCTGAGGGTGACACTAATAATCTTACAGCAAACATTATATACACCAGTTCAATTTGACCCCACTCTTAAGATTAATACTACCAAACCAGCCAATCACAGACAACAGAAGCACTGACTGAATAATGGAAGAATTAAGTATTTTCAACCATGTTATATCGGACAAATTAATATCTGTAAGTCACTGTCAACTATAAACAAATTTCTATATTTTCTGTGGGTAAATTCTGACATAGTTTGACCACAACAGCAGAAACCATCAAATGGCACACACTTCATTTTGACACTGTGGCTCATCCAGACCTCTGAACCCTTCAAACCTGCAGAACTCTCAACATGCAGAAACAGAATGATTTGCAATATAAAGGCAGCCAGTGCTCACTGCTATAGGAAACTGTGGGTGGCTGGAGGTAGGATGTAAGCTCATATGACTCATTAGATGTGGTGTGATCTCTCAGACTGGCTAGAAGACAAACACTAACCACGATCATTCCACTGCTGGGCCACAAGCATTTCTCATCATACGTTACTCACCGATGTTGATGTATTTTGAGTCCAGTGGTGTCCCGATGGAGTTGAACAAAATCAGGACATACTAAAAAACACACAGTGGAGCGACATTATTCTGCATGTCAATTTCAAATTCTATGTCAAAACAAATTGTCCTCCTTTTTGGGGTGTGAGGTTTTAAATTGTACATTACTCTCGCATGACTCGTAGATTCTACCTCAGCGTCCTCCTGTGCGCACCAGATTAGAAAAAACAGGAGGCCAGACAGCAGAGAAACATTTGTGATCCTCACACTACTGTAAACCCACTATTTATATTACCTTCCCTGCTGGGTTTCTCTAATTCTACCACTAAGGCTGGGCGATATATTGATTTTTAAAAATATATCAACATAATTTTATAAGAAACAAATATTTATAACAAATTAGCAGTACTTGTTTGTATTTCTACCCTCTACACCTGAAGCTCTGGTCCAACAACAAATAATAACTCGGAAGTTTGAAAAAATATATTAACTATATATATAATATATTAAAGTATTAAATGCACATGTGAAAACAGACAACAAACTTGAATTTGCAGAAGAAAATCTCTCTCTTCAAAACCAAAAACATCATTATCATCATCATTTTAATCTTGTAGGAAACAGTAGATGCTGGTATTTTTGTGTGACCTGTCTTTAAGCGCGAGCTGCACTTGCAGACATACAACTATAAAGTTGGTACCTCCATGCAAACGTCATTCATATTTATCATATTTGTACATCTGTATGATATTTAGATCACCATATATATTTATATTTATAACCGTGCTCAAGCACTTCTGGACTGCATTTCGTTGCCTGCACTTAGGACAATAAAGTTGAATCTATCTATCTATCTATCTATCTATCTACAACACATTTTAGCCATCTTAGTTTTTGATACACATTGCATATAAACTTAAATGCATATGTAACAACACAGAACAAAACAATGTTTATTTGCTCCTTTCAATATGACCTCTGACCTTTGAAATGACATTTTGATATTTTATTTTGTTCAGTCTTCTGGTCTATATCGCCCAGCCCTACTGAGTCAGAAACTGAACAAGCAGTGCAGACCTTTAAATGTACTTTTTGTAAAGTTCTGTGAATAAAAATAGGTTTTTAAACTTCAAAAATAACTAAAATTATCAAAAGAATTTAAAAAACAATGACTGTGAATTTATTTCCAAAACATGTGTTTGCCGTGTTGAAGAGATAAACCATTTGAACTAGAACTGGGTTGTATTTTTGTGTAATTCCAAATTTCACCAGAATATAGTGCAATAACTGGGGACGTATGCTTCAGCAGGAAATCTACACTGTAGCCTAAGATGTAACTGCAAACCCCTCCGAACCTCTAACCTACGGTGCAACCTACTGTGCACCTCCATAAAAATGTAACTGCACATTGAGTCGACACAGGCCGCAGCTATTGTGATGCTGATTCCTCCTGTGCATTTCCAGCTATTTTTTTGCCACAGTTTTTACATTTAATCAGTGACAAAATAACAAACATTATCCCAGTATAAGGAGTAATAATCATAGCATCAGTATAAGGACTCACAAATGTCAGCAAATTTCTGGAAAAAGATTGTTGAAACTATCAGAATGGATGTGAGAGTGCATAAAAAAGTGAGGGACAAATATGTTTCTATCTGCTGCTACCACACGTAAAACACTGGAAGATGACCACATGTAATTAACAAATAATGCACCTCAAACAAGCATAAATGCAACATCGTTGGCCACTTTTGTGGAACAGAATCCACCCACTTGTAAAATACTGTAAATTCTGCACAGGATAATTACAAACAGTACCTTTAAAATCAAATCAGTAGTAACTCATGTATCAAATGAGTTTGTAGTGTCTGATAAATGTTAGAGATCTGGTTTACTCTCACTTTAAGGTCATGTAATCTATAGTTGCTTATACCTGAGGCTGGGTGTCGTCTGCCTTGCTGGCCAGGATGCAGAAGTCCCCAGATGTAGTGATGGACATCAAGCTCTTGACATACTTGACAAACTTCTCATTGTTTTTGGTGTCCCAGAATACCACACAGTACTCTTGGCGTTCTGGCTTTGTGTAGGCGTAGACCACCGTGCTGCAGCAGTAGCCCCACTGTTACAAGACAGAAAAAGTCTGGGGAAATGCACCTAAACCCAGGTTTACAATCACAGAGTGCTAAGTGCTACTGTTTCAGTCATGAAAGCAGATTAAACCTTCCACAAAATTACAAATGCCACTGGAGTGAAGGAATGCCATCTCTCTAATAATTAACAAACCAAGTGGAAAAATATTAATTGCCAGCCAAAATCCACAATTGTCTAAAATGATGTAAATATTAGGTGAAATCCTAAACATGGACTGCACTTGGCCAAGCACTCAGTGTTTCAAGATCCTGACAACACCTCTGTCCCAAAAGCTCTCACACAATAGCTTCCACTTTGAATGAATCCAAGAATAGAATAGGATATCTTTATTGTCATTATACAGGATGTACAATGACAAACTGTAACACTAACCAGATAGACGGGGCTAATTCTATCAAACTAGAGTTTTACCACAATTTTTTAAAGGGTAAAAGACATTTTTTGAAATCACAGCTGTTGGCACGTACCTTATAATCTGGTCTAATGTTGGCGAAGTAAATAAAAGACTCCACAGCCAGGGCAATACGCAGCCCTCCTCCCTCCCACGCAACTCCTGACATCTGCTTCCCGGGCATTTTGAGCGTTCTAAGATGCTGCACAGACAAAGAAGATCATTAACATTGTTTTTTTTCTCTTTATTATCTGGTTGTTTACAGTTATAAAGAAGACATTTATGCATCTTCAAATAAACAAGGATGGACACACACATCCAGAGTGACACTTCTTCCCAATAATCACACTGATGTCCTTTCAAAATTAACACAAGGTTAAAAAAATTAATTGGTTATGTTCAAGAATACTGTGTTTATTCAAGTGAAATTTAAAAAACATTTTCTATTTTCTGCTCGTCATCCTGGGGCCGAATCCAGACACCCTTCAGAGGAAGCTCATTTCTGCTACTTGTATTTGCAACATCATTCTTTGGTCACTACCCACAGCTTGTGCCCAGAGATGAGGGTAGGAATGTAGACTTCACTTCACTTTCACACTCAGCTTTCACTTCACCACAACAGACAGGTACAACATCTACATCACTGCCAATCTACCAATCCACCTCTCCATTTCCTGCTCAACTCATATCCTGCGATACTCCTTGACTTGGGGCAGCAACTCGTTCCCAACCCCGAGTGGGCATTCCACCCTTTTCCACCTGAGAATCATGGCTTCAGGCTCGGAGGTGGTAATGCTCATCCCAACCACTTGACCTGGCTGCAAACCAGCTCACTGCAAGCTGGAGATCATCACTGAAGCCAACAGAACAGGTCAGTGTATCAGGGAACTCCTAGTTATTTTAAGCGTGCTGTATAAATATATGTGACTTGACTGACTGCAGATGGAAAGCAAACATAAAATTGGTGCACTCTGTCGAGGGTTGTTCGTTCAACATTTTCAGGGTGTAGCAGTTTGCCAATGTTAAACTTATTATCTTGGAAATGGACCAGCCTTCCACTACACAAAGCCAGCTTAGTGAAAAAAATGGTGTGTGTTTGTAAAAGAGATTGTTGAAGACAAATAAATTGGTGTGGTGGGTTTACTTGTTGCTGCAGAGTAAAATCTTCTTTATTGATTAAATTCGTTCCATGGTACACACTCTCCTCAGTACTAAGATCATGTTGCCCTTTGGCAGATTACTGAGGATTACTGATTATTGTACTAAACAGTACCATATGTGCTGTAAGTCCAGATAAAATTATGTAAGTCAAAAACTAGACTCCTGAGACCTGCAAAGCCCAAAGCAAGCTTACAAAACTTTTCACTCTGAACAGTGAACTTCGTTCCAAGATCTACACTATCATCAACCTCCAATGCATTCCTGGATATAACCTGGATCCAGATGTCAATACCACATAGTATATAAAATGTGAAAGCACCAGCTAATATTAACCTAACCTTAAAAAGTATTCTTCCTCACCTCTCCAAATGGAGTGTAGAACTGCACCACATTGAATTCTTTGTCCATTGTGGCTCGAAGGGAACCTGCCACTGCTAGTACACTGCCACAGTGGTTCCACTGGATACTGACCACGTTCATCAGAGTATCAATGCACACTGGGTCTGCAGAGGAGCATGAGCATATACAAGAATCATAAACAACCGTTTAATTTACCATGAGCAACATGAAAACATACAGCAGTGTGTGAAAGGATTTTTTTTTTTTTTTTTGTGGCTTACTTTCATCACTTTCATAACGCATGACTTGGCATCTTCCATTATCAAAACAGATGGCAAGACATGGACAGTCTGGCTCAATGTAACCCCCACTTCCTGCATACCAGTGGATACCTGCTATACTGAGAGCTCCAGGCACATTGGCAAGACAGCTGATGGTCATTTTCATCTGAAACCCAATATAGATCAGTAACAGTCAGCACAAAGTCTGCTGTAAGTGTACAGATGGACAAACAGCGACTGATCCCAAATCTTTGTAAGTTGAACAGGGCAGCTATTCCAAGCCGAAGCGCATAGTAAACAGACATTTGTTAATATGTATCCTATTATAATTCTCCCTAAAAAAAACCCTTCTTTTTTTTTGTGTCTTAACTGTAACTGTGAATCATGCAATTCTCTGGTGGAGTCAAAGAACAGACCAGTTGCATTTAAGCTTATGCACTCACTATAAAGTTTCCTTGATTGTCATAGATGTGTACTTCCCCATTGGCCATGCCAAAAAGTAGGATCTTGCTGTCGGGTGACCACGCCACATGAGCAAGCTGGCTTCCCTTTAGTTCCTTCCCCCAAATCCGATTTCCTTAAAAAAAAAAAATTAATTCATATTTAGGTTCCCAGGAAATACAAAAAAATCTATTTTGTTAAGTAGTCAGAAGTTTACCATCTACAGATCCAACAATGACTGCCCCGTCTTCATACACAATACAGATCTTCTGCCCATCTGCATTCCAGCTCATGCTCCTCACCACCGACTTGTTCCTGTTGTTGATCATCTCCTCGTACCATGCCCCTTAACAGACACAGAAAACTGTAAAAGCCATGTTTATTTCAAGGCAGCCTAATCTACAGTACCAGCCAAAGTTTTGGACACACTCAACTGGTGGGGAAAGAGACTGAATTAGTGCAAGAGGTTAAGAGGTACTTGATTGATATAGTTGAGCTCACCTCATTGTGCAACTCAGTTTTTTGAACCTGTCTATTGGAGAGGGGCTCTGTTCTTTGCACCATGTTGCACGCTTCCATTGCTAAAGTGTTACATATGGAGTTACAGCTATAAGGTGGGAAGTGCCTATCCTGCCAGTAACACCTGAACCAGATGGTCGACACTGGAAGTGAAGGACTCCATCAAGCTGTAGAAGCAGTACTACTAGGCCTTGTTAGATTGAGATTCTGGAGGCAGCTACCTGAAAGATGCCAGCAGGCTGAGCAGTATGTGGCTCTGGCAGTAACTAAAACAAAAACTTGGGTGCAGGAGGAGTGTGGTGAAGCCATTGCGCACCACCTAAAAACTGTGACCTGCAACTCACACTGGTGCAGTTTAAAGCCAAGTGTGAATCAGCTAGAAATAAAATGGAGAGATTTAAGTATCTTGGGGTCTTGCTCAAGACCCCAGAGTGGACGGAGAGTGGAGTAGAAGATTGACAGCTAGACTGGTGGAGCACTGGCAGTGATGCAGAGGCTGTACCCATCTGTTGTGGTGAACAGAGAGCTGAATATGAAAATAAAGATGTGAATTTTACAGTTGATTAAGAGGGTTCTAGCCAGAAGAAACACAGGCTTCAACTATCGGAAGGTACCGAACAACCGCTTTCTATTCTCAGCCCAGCGCGACCCTGTGCAGCACCAGGGAATCAACCGTTAGCTACAACCCTGTGATCAGTGTTCCAATGCTCATCCACGAGATGTGAGTAGTAAACAAAAGTTCTAGATTGCAAATACAAGGAGTGAAAATGAGCTTGCTCCATAGGGGATCCCGGCTCTCCCATACAGATAAGTTATTGAGCTTGGTAATTCAGGAGAGGCTCAGAGTAGAGCTGCTACTACGCTGCATCAGAAGGAGCCAGTTGAGGTGGTTTGGGCATCTTTACTTTACATGCTTCAGGCATGTCTTACTAGGACAAGGCCTTCAGGCAGACCCGGGACACATTGGAGAGTTAACACCCCCCCCCCCAGAAGATACAAAATGAGTAATCACCTCTGTAAAGCATCCAAACAATGATGAGTCCATTCTGATCACTGGTCGTCAGCTTTTCATGCTGTTCATTCCATGTGACCACTTGCACCGCACCTGTATGTGAGGCAATCATTATGTACTGGATCATTTTCTGATGGCACACTTTAAGATCTGTGAATACAAATATCCTACAACTGAAAACAATGACTACACAATAACTCACCACTGTGTCCCTCTAGAGTCTGATTCATTGACAGATTACTGGGTGCAGCAAGACCTTTGAGTTTAGCATCATCTGTTGACAAGTTATGACAAAAGAGATCAGACCATTAACAATGAATTCTGTAGTTTTTGAGGTTGCATTATTTTTGTAGGGTTCATGGTGTTTATCATGGTTATCAAATGCAATCCTGTTTCCAAAACATTACTAGGACCTGGTAAATATGAAAGAAAGCAATGATTTAAAAAAAAAAATCATCCAAACAGATTTGCAGATTGAAAATGGAAGAAAGACACTATATAAAACACTGAAACTGACCAATTTTATTGTATTTTGAAAAATATTTGCTCATTTTGAATTTGATGCCAGCAACATGCATCACTGGCAGAGGTTTATAAAATAACTGTGTGCAAAAGTTAGCATCATGGATAGCCTGAGCCTTTTTAAAAATTTGGATGGAAATAGATGGAAATGGCAAATAGTTACCAGTTTAAGAATAATTCTCAATATTAAAAACATAAAGAATTTGCTTTTTAAAATGATATATTTCAATAAATAACTCAACCTGGGGAAAACTCTGAATAGGTGATACTACTTACAGGTGACTGAACATAGAGGCACATGAACTGAGCCAACAGTCTTATGAAAGCTTAAAAAGATTTCCATGATGCTGTAAGAGCATTTCAAAAACCCTTAAATCTGAATCACATGTGCATTACATAACAACTATGACTGCACCAAATACACACAGCTGAATGTATAGGATGATATTAATCACAGCAGCATATTTTACACTGTCAGTTCCATCTTACCTGTCTGTGTTTCCAGCTTCAGTACTCTCAGAAGACCATCGTCTCCTCCGCAAGCAATGAAGCCCTGATCTTTGTTCCAGGACACACATTTTAGATGGATGTTGTTGGGAATAGCGATCTACAAGACATGGAGATAACTGTTTACCATCACTCCGTCTTAATGCGTACTGGCGGCCAGTGTGGTGAGCCAGGTAACTGAGCACTCACCTTTTTGCTGAGGTAGATAAACATGTTACACTGCACAGATAAAAAACACACGAAACTTTTCACCCTTCAGCAATTAGTCTCTGTAAGATGAATGCAGCGTTTGCGTTAGCACAGACCGTGCACTTAGCTAGTTAGCAGCTAGCTTTAAGTGCCGGAAGCGTTACCGTCTGCTAGAGACGTTCATAAATTTATAGCCTCGGAAATTTAAAGACACTTAGAGTATGCAACGCTTGCAAATATATTGGAAAACACTTAAAAATCGACGTGTCGCAGCTTATGATGGCTGACTTGAGTGCTCAGAGCCTGTAGCTTCCCTCGGTCTCCCGTGGTAACCGTAGATAAACCGGAAGCGTAGAGACTGGCTGCTCCCTGGTAGTTGTAGTTTTTCATTAGATCTGGCGAAAGGCTTAAGTCCTGTGCTGTGCTATATTTTGTCACGTGCACATAAGATTATTTACTACAAATAAATACCAGTTTTTAACAATTTCAAATGCACACAACCATTATTCTTTAGTCCTTGTAATGCTGGTTGGCAGCAGCTCGTTTGTTTTGTTTATGTTGCCAGTTACAATGCCTGTAAAAGTGATGTCATAATATGTAAAAACAAAGAGACACATCTAACATTTCCTGATTTTAAACTGTTTGACAATAATCTTACTGTCTGTGATAAGGTCAAATATCTTATTACAGCTCAAATGACCGATAAAGAGCGCGGGCCTATTTGTAAGCAGTGCCTCAGGATGTATGTAAAAAGCTGCCTACCATACCAGTCTTTTCACTTTGGTCCACAAAAAAAGTCCTTAGTCAGCCCACAAAAAACGTTTTTCACCACTCCACCAAGCAAAATAATGTAGTCCTATTCTGGTTACAGTTCTATGTGCAAAACACCACATACCCAGTCACAACAGCCCTTTATCTCAGCCTGAACTTTACTGCTAATGCTTAATATGCTTTATTTAATACAAACAAATACAAGCTGATGTAATGTCTCTGTAATTTTGTTCTTGCATGTGTTTACAGGTTTCACCTGCCCTATATTTAAAAACCACGATGAAAACCCAGTCGTTGTGTAGAAAGATCTTTGACCATACAGTTTACCTGTATCATCAGTTTAGTTTTCTGCCAAGAAAATCCAATTCCTGTATAGTCTACAGTCTTGAGCATTGTTTCTGTAAATTGCTTGAAATATCCTGCTGCTTGACAATTTCCCTTAGTGGGATCAATAGAGATGTCCGTCTGTCTAAAAGAATTAAATTTGCCTTTGCAGCTGCATTACTTTAAAGCTGTGCTTGAAACATATTCTGCTCGTCACACTCTTTTCATTTCAGCATCTTGAAGCCGACCCATTTCTTGGCCAGTGTGTGCATATCATAATAATCACAATGAAATTAAGCAAACTGTGCTCTATAAAAATCTCATGACAACTGATACATAGGCATTTGTATAATTTGTGTACATGGGCCATTTTTACAGAAATTTACCTGCTGTGAAGTTCTTCTGTTATTAGATTGCCTTGTGGGTATAACAAAAAAAAAAGGCTCTATCCCATCCCAATAAGCCTAACCCTGCCACCAACAAACAAGTGGAAAGGGTTCAAGTTTTACATTTGCTTTCTGAGACTCCAGCTTTTGCAGATTTTGAGAAAAGAAAATCTTGGTTTATTTGCCTAAAATCTAACAGACCAACAACAAAGCTTTATGAAATAAATACAGTACAATGCGCAACAAAATGCATTGTATTATTCAGTTTCATCAGTGTCTGTCAGGTTTTAAGCATGTTAAAATGATATAAAACATGCATGAAAATAGCACAATATAAGAGGTGGTATAGATAATTTGTTTCAGAAAATTTATTTTTCATGTCCAGCTAAACACCTCATACAAAATTAATATACAGACAGTATAAAGACCTAGTATACAGTATGTCATGCACATGACCATTCATTTCAACAAAATACAGTACATGTATGTATGGTATGTTCTCAAAACTTTGCATTGAAAAGATTTTCATGGCCAAGTGTGCAAAATACTGAAACAGTAAGTCCTTGAACTACTTTCCATATGCTGCAACCAAAATACTAATCAAATTTGTGCAACAAAAAGGTAATGACATATTTCAGGTATCAAAGAGAGGGATTATAGTACGTCGCTGTGATGTAACATGCCATGAGCCTGTTGGATCAGGCTTTATATTTGGTCTTTTCTATAATGTTGCAATCAGACAGACAAATTTAACACTCTTGCGGCGTAACAGATTAGCTCATGTCTTCCGGAGGCTTAGTGTTCCACCAAGAGTTACACCGCATTGATATAAAAAAGCAGTGAATGCACAATACGAAAGTAATAGACTTTCTACTTAATTTATAATTAAAGCATTAATTATAGAAGTACAGAGGAGTTCGTTTAGATGTCTACATGTCTATAAATAAATTGCCTTCCATATATGAATATGAACCCATGACTATCTCAGGCTTTGTACAGGTATATGTAAACATTTACACCAGTTTCACCTGACTTGACAGCAAGAAGTAAAAACAAACTGGGTTGCAAATGCAAAAAAAAATGCAGGTTCTTAATAACAAAACAACTTCTCGACCACTAGAACACAGTATGACAAATAAAAACTATGCACACTTTCACTCAGATTTTAAGATCTGAGTGTACAGAAGTTCAGAAATTGACTTCCATCAGTCGTGAAGATGGATGCAATGCTTGTCCTCTGGTGGTATCGCTGCTCTTAATATTACTGTTGCCTTTCAATGAGATTCACTTTGTCTGAGAGTTCACTGAGTGAGACACAGTCAAGGAAATAGCAGGTTTTGACTTAACGTTCAAGTGACTTGAGTGGGTTGTTTTACATTGATGAATAATCTGTTCACCTGACAGGACAAAATTTGCCCTGTTTTTTTTTTTTTTTTTTTGTAAAAAAAAATTTTTAAATT